>JAULBZ010006936.1:0-11933 GCA_032360805.1 Neoturris breviconis | reverse complement strand
TGGAGCAGAGCCACGCTCGTCCCCCCCACCTTTTGACTTTTTTTTATTTTGCTCGGTCCGAGAAAAATAAAAAAAAGTCAAAAGGTGCTGGGGACGAGCTTGAAATACGGTATCAATGTGGTCTAAAATGCATCACAACGATTTTTTATTGTGTAATAGTTGAAAACCCACTCGTAATTTGCAAATATAACAATATAATCAATTCTAGCTAAATTTCCGCCTTCTAAGTGTCAGGTTTTCATGGGTACTCCGGTTGGATACTCACATTCTGCATAAAATGATGACCAATGCAAATTTTTATTATATCTTCGGATAAAATAGAGCCTGGTGAATATTGTGACCAAGTTTCAAGTAAAACAGAGCAGTAATTCGAAAGTTATCGGCGTGTGGTACACTGTACTCTCCTGGTTATTAGACCCCTAAAAAGCCCGGGTCTAATAGGGTTAACACACCTTTAAGATATGTGTCCACTGAATGCGATTAATTCCATCGATAATGATAATTGCCAAAAAATAAGGTGTGGACACGTTTTCGCCAAAAGTTACATCGGTTAATTGTTAAAAATAGTCGCTTTTTTGGCGATAAAGATTGAATACTTATTCATTCTCTCGTGGCGAATTTTAATCGCTATTTTTAGACGACTATTTTTATCGCTTTTACAGTGAATACTTATCTTAAGGGCATTCATATTAGCGTATTAGCTAATTTTCGCCAATATCGTAAATTTGCGAATATTCCCGCGCAAAATATTTGCGTTTGTTTAATTCGCGAAATGTAACGCCTTGTCTCGGTAAATGCTTGTGGTTTATATATAATTCGAAAATAGAAGTTTTCCCTCGGTTTTGCGAAAATAAATGCCTGCTTATATTCCAAAAATACGTTTTTTTCGCGAAAATTCCGAATTTTGCTCAATTCACGAAGAAACGATTTTGCTTTTCGTGAATAAAAATTGTTAAAAATTGTTTTCGTTTTGTTTCAAACAGTTCTAATGAGAAAGTGAGGGAGAAAAATATGTACCATTAATTATCAATTGACCACCAGTTATGACGTCATCAATGCTGCCTTTAAAATATACATATTAAACACGTTAATACCATGAATAGAGCTCCAATATAGGGTAATTTGGAGCCAATCTCGATTCTTGATACCTCCAGAACCATAAAACATAAATTAAAAGCTAGACACATCAAAAAAATTTTTGCAGCCTTTTAATAAGAATAGGTGTTAGAATAGGTATTAGTATTTTTGTCGTTCTCTTCCTAAAATTGTGAATTTCTCTCTAAAATCTCACCTTTTACCCTAAAGGCTTCAAAAATAAAAGTTATCTTTCAAACCGAATGACATCTAGGAAAAGACATTTTACAGACCAGAATTATATTTGTCTTATAAAAACATTTTATACGTCAGAGTCATATTACCACACACAGGTACTTCTACCAGCTATTTCAAATATATATTTATAGAAAAAATGGGTCTTGACTTAACCTCACTGACTTTATATGTAGAGGCAATATACAAGTATATGCCTTAAAGCCTCTAATTACCACCAATGCGCAGAAGGAGGCGCTAATTAACTTTTAAAGAAATTGTAGTGGGCGGTTATTAGGAAAAAGAGACAATTTCAAAAATGAAGATTCTTGACAATGAAACAAAAATATATCTTTATAAAATGTTAATGGATTCATCATTCAAATCGTCACCGTTGATAAGTTGACATTTGATGTCATTTGATGTCTCCTCGATGCCAACATCTGTGATAATTTTCATGTTTAAATATGTCAAGCTCGTCCCCAGCACCTTTTGACTTTTTTTTTATTTTTTCCCGAGAAAAATAAAAAAAAGTCAAAAGGTGCTTGGGACGAGCTTGTAAATATGTCTATTTGGACCTGTAAAATGATTTCTTCCCTAGTAAGCGTTAATTACGGTTTTACGGTTTCTAGAGATTTTGTTGTCAAGACGGTCCATTAAGTGCCTAATTTAAAATCGACTAATAGACCCAGTGGGCAATAACCTATTCAAAGTCTGCAGTAAAGACGCTAGAATAACGCCAAACAACGTCATTCTAAAACTGGATTTCCATTAGCGTAAAATTCCGCGCGGAATCCAAAAGAAGACATTCCATTGGCTGAAATTGACGTCACACGTTTGGATTCCGCGCGGAATTTTACGCTAATGGAAAACGGCCTTAACATCTTTACTACTGATATTGAACAATTTTGTGCCCACTGGTAAGTTTTTTATTAAATATTATGAGATAAATATTTCTCTAAAACGAACACGACAATGATATATAACTACGTGACTGTAATTATGATGCAAGCTCGTCCAGCCCCTTTTGACATTTCTTGATTATGATGCAATAATGACGTCTTTTCTTAACAAACATTTGGTGCGATAGTATATTACATAAGTAAGCTTTTTGACACTTGGGGCTTATATATGCATTATTTTTCGCAAACAATGATAATTTCATCGTATTGTTTTCTTCGAATAGCCCATTAGGCATGTCTAATCGATGTCGCGAGGTCAAAATGACGTCATTTCGACGTTGATTATTCGCTTTGTCTCGGTAGACGAGTGGTTATTCTAACTAGCAAAAATAATTATATTGCATCAGCAAACGACCAGCAAACGACCCTCAGCACGCGATGTTTTTTCAACGTAAAAAAAAGACTTGTTTTGACATTCTGACTTCAAAACAACGTATTTCTTACATTAAAAAAACGTCACGTGTCCTGGGGTGTTTTTAATTGCACACAAAAATGGAATGAATTAAAATATCGATTTCGATGTTAACATCCATGGTAAACTCCTTGCGAAAAATTGTACTTTTGCTAAATACGCTGACTTGAAAATATGCTTTAATTATGCAGTAATACAACACATTTAGGAACCTGTTTGCGTTTCGAGACGGACTAGCCTGCTTAATGGAGTGAAAGAAACAAACAAGATCTTCTTTCCAATAAATGTAAAATTTATGTCTATATGAGAAAACAAGCCAGACAATTTACCGGAGATCTCATTATAGATAGGTGAGATTCTACTTACTAAGATGAAAATCGTTCCTTATGAACAATTGTCCGAATTACCGGATTGAATAATAGTATTATACAGTTAAACCCAACCTCGTTCCCAGGGCTTCTTGCCTTTTTGAACACGGAAGAGCGGCTTCCGAGGTTGCAGTTAAACCTAATTCGTATATCGTAAATGATCGTTTTAACGCAGTAGGCGTTAATCCCAGTTAGGAGTTAACACCACTCCCGTTTAGATGCCGGGGGAAAGTTTTTTAAATTCTTGGACGATTTACGGACAGTCCAAAATCACAGAAATCAAGTTCTCACGCTACGCTACGTACCAATAATTGACCGTCGAGGTTTGACTATTAACGTACAGACACAGGAAAAAGCCGTTTAAAGCAAATTTATTTTTTAGTAGAGGGTATATCGATGATTTTGAAATATTTCATTGACGTCATAATTACGTCACAATCAGAAAACTAAAAAATTTAACGTGTTCTAATAGTTTAAATCGCCCGTAACTTTATGGGAAAGAATATATCAACACAAGCTAACATTTAATTATGAGTTACAGAAATAATATTGATGACGTCATGAATTAAAAATGTCAATTATTTTACATATCATGATAAGATTTGAAGGAAATCGAACAATGGAATCACGATTAATGCCTAGGATTTCATTTTTTGACGTCATTGGCGCTAAAATAATATATATAGATATATTTATTTATGTCCCCCAGTTGAGAAATTCTTTCCGTTTTAAACAGCTTTTTTCTGTGTCAGTACCATCATCCTTTTTTCGTAACCTAGCGCTTATAGTGGGTTTTCGGTTTCAGAAAATTTAGACTGTCCTTAAGTCGCTCGAGTTAATGCCCAGGGCGTTAATACGGTAATTTCCGGTATGTAATTCAAACATATTATTCTGGTTTCCTAGAGTGAAAATTGCACAAAAAAATGTTCTAATGTAAAGTGACCTTTAGAGTTATTCGATTGTTATTTACAGCTATTTGAACATATTCTATTGGTGTGTTGACACTCTTCTACCAATAAAATATGCAACAAATGGCAATAAATTCAGATCAGCCACACAGGGACGCCAGGGAGCTTATTATCATCTACATATTATTTTTTTGGTACTTTATTAGAGATATGAGATACCGTCTAGACTTCATAATGCAAAACTTTAACAGAAAATGAATATTATGTCATTTTACACCAGGAAATTTTGAAATGATGATCACACTAAAAATAGATGAACCTTTTGAATTTCTAGACGATTTCTGCCGTCAAAGACGTTGTTCTAATGTCTTTACTGCGGACTTGGAACAAGTTTTTGTCCACTGCGAAAGAGTTTCAATTTGGTTTTCTATCATTATCAAGTCAACCTCGTCTCCAAGGAGAGAGGTAGCGCTGGGATCGAGATTATCTATCTAATGTGAACATATAAATATTTTTTGAAGCTAGTGAGTTTCCTGTGAATGCTGCATATGCATGGTCTGCTATATTATCAGTCCATGTTTTGTTGCCTCCGTTGCATATTTTAAAGTGGATCTCTACTAGGTGAATTCGTTCGCATGAAACCTAAGTGAAGTCATTACATTGGTTGAAAGTGACGTTACTTGTCAGGTGACGTCGATTATAACTAATGTAATGGCTTCATTTAGAATTTGCGCAAACGAATTCGCCTACTAGAGATCCACCCTTATATTTGGCTTTTGTAGTGATGAATTATTCGGGGTCCTGTATCTGGACTTGTAGTTGAATGACACTGATTTATTTCTACTTCAAAGTGCTTTCTAGACGTTCATTAAATGTCACGCGATCAAGTAGCACCAAATTGTCACTAACAAAGCAAACAACAGACTATATTTCTCAGCATTTGCATCTTGAGCATTCCCATAACAACAAACTCGACCTTACTTGAAGGTTTTTACTTAAAGTTCACTTCAGCAAGAGACAACAATAAACCCGACATCATTTTACTTGCTTACTGGACACACGTACTCTGTTAATTTATTAAGTGAAGATGACGAATAATAAATCTAATTTTATTAGCTCTTCATGCAGTTCTAAACAATGTACTGTATAGGGAAGTATTTAAATCGTAAAATGTATAGCTACCTGGTTTTAACAACGCCATATGTTTCTTTCCAACAATCGCAACAATTTTTAAAAAATTTAAGTTTATTTAATATCACCTTTTTGTTGCAAGAGATGAATTTATAAAAAAACCATCAGTTGTGAAAGATCTTCTAACACCCAAAAGGCCAATGATGTGGTTTATCATTTTGTCGCCATTAGTTTGAAAGTCGAATATTCAGACATATCAAAAAATTAGAAAATCTTTCTTGCTTTATATATATCAAACTATAAGTACATTTCTGAGGTTTGATTTTCCTGGTTTCCATCTACATTTGGGGAATCTGATGAATCAATTATCAATATTATACTAAAAGTACTACCCAAGGTGAAAGTCATCCAAATAAATGAGTCGCTAGTAATTGTCAAATTTTCACTATCTGCCAAGAATAACAATGACAGTTACATAACCCAAGCACAGTGTGAAACGCTACTGAATACGGACTCGTATTACTCCGTATTCGGACGCCCGAATACAGAGTTTTACGGGTCCGTATTCAGTAATCTTTCATACTGTGAAATTCGTTAACACAACCCTTCTTCTCTGAGTACACGACGAATACACGAATCGTCGCGACGTCGTTTTGACGTTGTTTTGAAGTCGTTTTGACGTCGTTTTGACGTCGTTTTGACGTAGTTTCAATGTTGATCCAACATCGTGTGCTTGCAGGGAAATAGGTGTTTTGAAAATAAATGTTCCTCCTTTTTATTGGAGTGGTTTTCGTTCTCTTTGTAAGCGTTTTCATTGTTATGTAAAAATAGCAAACTAAATTTTCTTCTCTATTTTGGGTGGGTGTTTCATTTATGTTGTAATGGACTGATAATAGTTTTAAAACGAGGTTCTAAACTTCCTTATTTCATCAAAATTTAGGAATTGGTGTCATTTTTTAAAAAAACATGCTGTGCGTCGTTTTTTCAGAGCATGATGTGTGCTGTTTTTCAGAACTGAATATGTATATATATATTGTTTACCTGTACTCGGTATTCGTTTGATATAAGTTAGTCTAATGAAACCTAAACTTAATTCTCTTATCTCTTTCTTTTCCAATTTACCAAGACAGATATTTTAATCAATTAATCAAGGCAAATAATCAGGAACGTAGCAAGGTCAAATAAAGTGATGAGCATAAGCGCGTAGGTGACTCGTCAGCGGCTCACTTGCAACCGATGACGGCAACACTTGCATGGGACGCTCCAAAATGTTTTTGCGATTTTGGCCCAAATTGGTTCCATTAAATACATCTCACTGGGTACGTTGTTCAGTCGAAGTCTAAACCAACGTAGGTACTTTTTTAATTCGATGTCCTTTCATTATAACTTGTTATTGTTCAATGGCCGAAATAAGAGCAAATAATCACTGTGGAGAAGTGCTATTTGATCATAGTTTTAGGTTACAAAGCCTGAAGCTATGCTCAAAAATCCCTCCTTTACAGTGATTATTTTCTCCTATTTCAACACTTGTGTTATTGTTTGTGGTTGGATATCCCAATTAACTTAAGAAGATCGACATATTGTGTGTTTTTAAAGAATCATAAAAATAAACTCGTTTATTCAAAATCAATATACACAAAAATCATAAATCAACACTAATTCATCGAGTCAAAGCCACAAAATACTTTGAAATATGTTGATGTGACCTAACTTCTACAAATCAAAATTCTTAAATCATTAAAATCCGATCAAAAAACGATAGATTTCATAATATCACTAAAGTATATAGTCTATGTAAAAACCAGGTGTGGATCGTACTCATGCAACCCGATCGGGGGGAATCATTTTCTTTTTTTCTATAACAATAATTTAGAATATGGCGTTGATAAGCCACTTGCTTGGAACATGCAGTACACATGATCTTTAAATGAACTCAGAATTATTATAAGCCAAAGGAGGGATATAAAAAGTACTGACAATAATTCGACATAAAATTCGAAATATTTCCAAAAGATTGAAATATAACTGTACCGTAAACCCAGGGGGTTTATTTTAAAAAATCAACATTTGTAGAAGGCGGTTATAGTATAGGAAAGTTTCTTTACCCAATGAGGTTTATTGGATTATTTACAGTACTCATCCTTAATGTCAACCCTTACTTGAAATTTCAGAAGTAAAAAAAGTCTGGGAACGAAATGGCCATAATACTTTGGTTTTCTCTGTATTTTGAGATAATGATATCTAAACCCTATCAACGTAAACGTTCATGTTACATATTAATAGCCTGAGTTCCAGTCCATTGTAGTTTGTGACTGGAACTCAGGTTACATAATAATAGCTACACATTTTTTGAGTCTGGAGTAAAGTCTAGAGTATCTATTACGCTAACAAGCGTTCGAAATAAGAGTAGCTAAATAAACACAGTGGAGGATAGTTTTTTGAGATTAGCTTCGGGCTTTGTAGCTTGAAACTATGCTAAAAAATCACTCATCCGCAGTGATTATTTGCTCTTATTTCGTCCACCGCTTAGTACATCCTAAAATTGTATAAAAGCTGATGTTTACTATAGCTTATTTATTATACTATTATTGTAGTAAAATAAATATAAAAGGCCAAAAAACCCAAAAACAATAGAATGAGTAGCAGAAAGTTTTCATCAAACAATCAAGATGCTAAACCCAGCTACACTTATCACCTACCGGGCATAAACGTGTTCAAAGTACGCAGTAAAGTCACTAAATAATGCCTTTGACATTGTTCTTTTCTTTCATTGTTGTTTTTACTGCTGACTTTGAACAAATTTTTGTCCACTGGCCAATAAATTATTATCCCGATAACAGCAACATAACGTGAAAAACTGTCGAATGCACGTCCGAATCCTTGGTCCGAATTATAACTCTTCGTAAGCCCAGCCGGCAAAAACCTGTTAAGTCAGCAAAATAACGTTAGAACAACGTTCTTTAAACGTAGTTCTAACGTTATTTTACTGACTTTGAACAGGTTTTTGCCGGCTGGGAGGGCTGTAGCTATATTGTCATATGCCAGTAGCCAAAAAACTTGTTCAAAGTCTGCAATAAAGACAGTGGTGCAGCGTTTTCAATGTTGTTCTAATGTCTTTACTACGGACCTATGAACAAGTTGTTGCTCGCTGGGTTGGCAACATAAATATACGGAGTTATCCGGGACTATATTTGGCGAAACCCAGCTGAATTCCGATTTCACCCGATTCCCGTTTTATCTTCTGATTTTCTTACTTAGTTTGATTTCCCAAAGAATGACTATTCCCTAGTCTACCAGCTGCGTCAAAGTTTCATCATTACGATTATTAGAAAACAAAAGCAAATTCATCCAGGCTTTTTAATGCTGTCGTTTCCGCTGTAAAGAGGTGTCCGCTAAAACTGAGATTCAGTGAAGAGAGTTTTGACCACGATTCCATCCGTTTCTGAAAATGATTATCCAAAACTCAAAGTAGAAACTTGTTGCAATACAATAACAACAACAATGACAGGAAGTTATTGCATTGCAACAAGCTTTGTTTTCATGTATTTGTGAATAGGTCTATAATATATTCATTATCTTCACTTCCCATATTCGTACCCAGCACTGATAGTCTCTGTTAACATAGAAAGTCGACATACTGTCGATTATCCAACAAATAGGATGCGTTGAAATAATTCTGTACAAATAGACTCTCGGAATATGGCGAAAAGTGAAAATGACTGACAAAAAAAATATTGCCCGTCATTTGCTACTCGTATAATGGTGATGGTTAAAATCGTTTGAAGTTTTTAATCGTTGTCATTAGTTGACTATTTGGAGCCAACAAGAATATCCGATTTCACCAAATAGAGGAATATAGCCCTGCAGAAGAGGTTGTGGACTGCCCATATGTGGTCTTTCATGCAGTGTGTCGTACAAAGAAAATTTTAGATAGTCAGCACAAGTTAACTAATATTTGGCCAATACTATGGTTACTACAAGTACATGAGAAATATTTTGATTTAAATTTACTGGAATTATCTATTTACCTGGTGTGTACTTTAGCAAACCCTAGCAATTTTTATAATACCCTAACCTGTACTGGAACACAACGTCGGAATAATGTCGAAGATGTTTCAACGTTATGTTGTGCGCCCACTGGGATTATAGAATACGGTTTCGTATATCCCCATATATTAACTGTGTATTACCATATATGGAATGTGTATTGCCATATATGGACTGTGTATTGCTATATATGGACTGTGCATTGCTATATATGGACTGTGTATTGCTATATATGGACTGTGTATTGCTATATATGAACTGTGTATTGCCATATATGAACTGTGTTTTACCATATATGGATTGTGTATTACCATATATGGTAATACATACTCAATACAACCAAACCCCATTATATAATTACTCATAAATAACAAATGACCCAGTACCAATTTCCAGTAAGAAAAGATTACTTAGTAATCGAGACATCTCAGTCAAAGGAATAATCTGTCAATATTTGTCACTAGGATAAACGCAGTATGAAAGACTACCAACTATGGTTCTGGAAACTTACAAGGATCGCTCATTTCTATATATAGTACATCGTATACATTGTAATGAGCTTAGCTGACTGTCGAAGCGATGAAGAGCCACTTAACGTTAGTTGATTTCTTGAGGACATTAAACTTCCGGACACTTACTTAGTTTTATACTATTGGCAGTTTCACGCTGTCATAAAAATACCGTTAAGAAATTCCAAACACGAACCTTCTCCGAGGTCAAACCAATTTACCTATGCTCAGGATGATGTGTTATTCGTAGAAGGAGCTATCTTAGAAGCCCTGAGATTGAGAGAGCGTGTTCATTTTTGGCAACAGGCTTATTCACAAATTCATGAAAACAGGCGTTGTTGGCACACCTGGTTTTCATGTATTTGCGAATTATTTGTTGATTTCTATTAAGTTGGATTTCTATTAGCGGAAATTCCCCGCGGAATCCAAAAGAAGACATTCTATTGGTAGGAATTGACATCACACATCGTGTGATGTCAATTTCCACCAATGGAATGTGTTATTTTGACATTCGAGCGGAATTTCTAACCTAATGAAAATCAACTTTAATTACCGAAAAATAAAAAGATTTTTCGAAGCTTTTGAAACTAAATATTGAATATAAATATTTTGTCTTAATTTTGAACTCCCTTTAGAACTTGCCTTAATCCTATTAGTACCGAGGAGGGGGTGTATTAAAAGGGGCTGGGGACGAGCTTGGATTCCACCCCTACCATAGTTTTAACCACTGTAGCTATAATGCTGAAACTATCCAAAATTTAGTATAAACATCTATAATTTCAGCTTTATATCATCTTAGTTATCAGTATTTCTGGGTCATAACCTGAAACTACCTATTCTAAAGTGGGAAATCCTTTGCAAATCATCAATTCGTTATTTTGACATAACTTGTGTTTGGATAATTTTTGTAGATTTTTCGGATTTTCGGGAGAGGGGGATGGGGGGTCGTTGGAATCGCCCCCCCCCAGTGTTACTGAGCTCTCAAAATACAATTAAAGTAGTTCTATTCCGTATTTTTAAGTTCTGTTTCTACTTTCTGAAGGCTAACATCCAACCTCGTTCCAAGGGCTTTTTTCCGCTTTTTGGCGGAAATCATGATGCGAGTCTACTGTCCAAAATTTGAAATTAATTGCGTTTGCATTCATTGAATTTCTAGACAACATTTTTCAGCTCTGTTTTTAGACATTGCAAGCTCATTGTTGTATTCTTAACTTACTTTACCAGTTTTATGAAATTCAATCGTAGAGAGGGTCAATAGAAAAGTCGTCATTATATGTGTATAGACTAAGAAAACAGATCGACAATCGTGCTCATATATATTTGGGTAAAAGAGAAATTCGTGCAAAAATTCTGAATTTTAACTTTGACAAAAAAGCCTTAAATTTTTACTAGCAAGGTGATCGGAACGAAAGCTCGAATTTGTTCCAAGAGCCTGGGTACTAGGCTGCTAATATCAAGAGAATTTGTCGAATTTGTAAAAAGACCTAAGATCCTAAGCCCTAAGTCTTGGAATTTGTTGATAGTGGGGTTCCATCGTAACGAACCGGGCTAAATGCCTGAATCCGGATCGCCTCCCGAAAGGGAAAAATTTTGCGCCACAAGACAGCACAAAACCCTCATCCGACCTGTGCAATACGACTAACCCCCATAGTAGTTCAGACAAACGAAGTTTAAAGCCCCGAATCGTATATCAGATTTGCCGTAAACTGTTCAGCAAGGACTTACCTACTGGGAAAACTGCAGTTTTTAGTGCAGTATTCTAACCTCGACTACTCGTTACGATGAAACGGGAATTCTTACGTCGACTTAAACCCTTATTAATCTCATCGGAACGGAGCGAGGCAGGCGTGATTACGGTATTTTTATTTCGTTTTCGAGAGTACCGTCCTGATTAATATGGTTCAGGGTCTCGGGGCGTACTGGTGCCATATTCCTGATATACAATATCTGATCGGCTCTCGGCTGAAGTAAATTTCGTCACTCGGTCTTTGGATTTTGCCCTGCAAAAATCGCCCTGCAAAAGTCGAAATCGAAATCGAAAGTTGGACCTGCAGAGAAAGAAGTAGCTAGGACACAGTAGTACAGTACAGATAGAAGAGGATAGAAGGAGAAGATACATAACTATTAGACCTCAAAACAGAAGAAAAACTTCTAATCTAAAAGATACAACAACTTAACTGGTTTGTTTATATTGTTTTTTATTCATATATACGAAAGCAGCCAATAGGAGGTGTTCTTTGAAAAAGGTGTTCTCAGTGGTATAGCTGGCTGGGAAATAGACCTGTTCT
>JAULBZ010006935.1:0-11933 GCA_032360805.1 Neoturris breviconis | reverse complement strand
CTGAGTGTCTGGGAAGGACTCATCTAGCTTGCTTTCTCCTATGGTTAAGATATCGACTAGACCATTTAGTAGACAATGAAGATTACACAACTTATTCCTTATTGAGTTAATATTTATATACGAGATAATGACATTTTTTGGATGTTTTAAACGACGAGATCTCAACATTTCTATGCCAGAAACATTAGGATCCTGATCATTTAGCACATCGTTGTTTAGAATATGACGATAAAAATATCATTTATTAGGTGAGGACCCTACCAAAATCAGAAATTGTTTGTCTAGAATACGAAAGTTTTTTCTCAGGGTAGAAATATGCTACAAGCGTGAAATTTGCCCCAACCTCGTTCCCAGGGCTTCTTTTCTCATAGCGTTAAACGAGGTTGAAATTTGCCCGTCTATTCGATACTGCAGAGTAGCTATTGTACCATACTGGATTTACCCGATTTACTGCACAAAGAAACGTGCAGTTACCAACAAAATATTATCTAAAAAGTATTAGGCCCTGGTAATTAATCTCGTCCTGCCGTTTTCAATAGAGACCGATTACTAGGGCCGTAAATGTAGTAAGGTAAAAGGTAAATATGCATACAAACATGAAATATGACGTCAAATAAATATACACATATATATGTACGCACAATAAATAGATACAACACATAACATTTCTATTAACAGAGAAACAGGTCACCAAGTAGTATTTTACAAAAATGTCCTCTACTTTAGAAGAGATATCTGCAAAATATGATAAAGATAAAACAGATCCAAAAGTTAAGAAGATTTGTTCAAACAATCGGCGCAGACGTCAAATTATGGGTATAAATAAGAACGATGTAACAAAAGCTTTACAACAACACCAAGAAGCCATGCAGCCTGTATTACATGCAGTAACTGAAGGAAGTAAGATTCCATTGCGCGTAACTGAGAACGCATTGCACGTCAAAGATGAAACAAAAGAGAATCCATTGCAGCTTGTGGATGAAGTAACTGAGAACACATTGCACGTCACAGATGAAGTAAAAAAGAATCCATTGCAGCTTGTGGATGAAGTAACTGAGGAGAACGCATTGCACGTCACAGATGAAGTAAAAAAGAATCCATTGCAGCTTGTGGATGAATTAACTGGTCATGCATTGCACATCACAGATGAAGTAAAAAAGAATCCATTGCAGCTTGTGGATGAAGTAACTGATAACGCATTGCACGTCACAGATGAGGTAAAAGAGAATCCATTGCAGCTCGTGGATGAAGTAACTGATAACGCATTGTACGTCACAGATGAAACAAAAGAAAATCCATTGCAGCTTGTGGATGAAGTAACTAAGAACGCATTGCACGTCGAAGATGAAACAAAAGAAAATTCATTGCAGTTTGTGGATGAAGTAACTGGGAACGCATTGCATGTCATAGATGATGTAAAAGAGAATCCATTGCAGATCGTCAAAGAGATCGTGGATGAAGTAACTGAGAATGTATTGCACGTCGCAGATGAAGTAACTGGTCATGCATTGCACGTCGCAGATAAAGTAAAACAGAATCCATTACACGTTGCAGATGAAGTAGATGATAATGAATTACACGTTGTATATGCAGTAAATGAGAATCCATCGGACGTTACAGATGAACTAAATGAGGATCCATTATGTGATGTAGATGAAGTGGATGATAATGAATTTCACGTTGAAGATAAAGTAAATGAAAATGCATTGAACGTCACAGATCAACTTAATGAGGATCCAGTACATGTCTCAGATGAAGTAAATGAGAGTTCATTGCACGTTGTAGATGAAGTAAAGGATAATCCATTGCACGTGGCAGATGAACTAAATGAGGATCTATCGCATGTTGCAGATAAAGTAACTGAGAATGAATTACAAGTTCCAGATGAAGTAAATGAGAACGAAGATTTAGCTTCTTCCAAGACAGATCAAAAAAGGAAAATTAAACAACAAAACTTAACGCGAAAAAACCTAGCCCGAAAGAGGAAAAATATTTGCTACAGTGAAGCGGGTGCATCCGTGTTTTATGGAAATCTTCATGATGACGAACCAGTTGAACTTATACCAAAGTCTGAAGTTGACTTCACAAAAAAGGTGCAATCTGCCTTTCAAAGAAATTGTTCGTTGATTAAGAAAAAATTAAACCTAAAACCGAAAGGATCAACAATAAATCCAAAGTTGAAAGATTGGAAACAGCAAAAGAAGAGTTTTAGTGTCGAAACACAACTAGATTCTGTAGAGGAAAACTTAAAACTAAAGAATATACAGATTCATTCAATAGAGCAACAAATCAACACACAACAACATGGTTGTAAACGCGTAGATGATCAAGTAGAAATGTTAACTCAGGAATTTATTGATTACAAGGTATGAATTACTAATGGTTGCAATATGTTATTTTAAGTTGTACTGATAGCAAAGTATTATACCCCAATAGGTACGTGACGTTTTTTCAATGTAACAATGACG
This sequence comes from Neoturris breviconis, assembly GCA_032360805.1. Taxonomy (NCBI): domain Eukaryota; kingdom Metazoa; phylum Cnidaria; class Hydrozoa; order Anthoathecata; family Pandeidae; genus Neoturris; species Neoturris breviconis. The sequence goes on along the minus strand of JAULBZ010006935.1, from coordinate 9,465 downwards.
TTGTTTGGACGTCAGGGCGTCATACAAAAACGTTACGTGTCGGTAGGGATGTGGCAAATTAACATTCAAATCACATTTATTTCGGTACCACGATCAATTACCCAGTGGGCAAAAACTTGTTCAAAGTCCGCAGTAAATACGCTAAAACAATGTCTTGTCCACTGAGAATGGTGAGTAAGAGAGCGTCTCAATAATAAAATCTGCATAGAATAGCACTGAATCAACGATCTTGCAACGGATTGGTTTCTTCGTACCAAACAACCAATCAATTCTTCGTACCAAACCAACCAAGCCATTGCAAACTCGCTTACCAACTAACATGCAATTGTTTGTTTCTTTGTGTCGAAGTAACCAATCAATGGAAGGCTCGTTGACATACACTTCATTATTAACTGTAAAAAACCGTTAATCCCTTTGAAAGTGATGGATGGGAATAGGGCAAGTTTTGATTTAATATAGCTATTTTTTGTAGAAATCAGTCTGTGGATCATTAATTGATGCAGGATGTCTATTGGACGAAGTTTTATTATCAATCAATAATGGCGTTGCAGCTTTGAATGACAAATTAGCACAACGTTGGAGAATCTTTGGGAAGAAAAATATTAGAAAGAATAGAGATGTCTTACTAAAAAAGCGAGAGAGGATTGAAGTTGCAGCAAATCATATTCTTGCTGAGTTGGAATTCCTAGGAGAATTCCGTTTACCGCCATACTAACTTTGCACCTGTGCAAAGTAAGGCGGCTTTTTTTATTGTATATTTGTATAACCGGCTTTTTTTTTTGGTTCAGCAACAAAAATAAATTGATGGTCGTCACTTGTACGGTCCTGTTATTTATATATTTATCTAAACATTCTTACCGGTAGCTCAGCCCGGGAGAGCGTGGCACTAAATAGGTGCTTATGTCATGGGTTCAAACCCCATTCGGTAAGCTTAGACTAAATAATAAACAAAAAGGTAACATACGGTGGCTGTCAATTAATTTCTTGTTGCTGAAACTATATCCTTTGTTGGAACATTATAAGAATTTAATTTTAAATGTTTTCTTTTCTGTATTATGGTATGCACCCAGTGAGCAAAAAATTGTTCAAAGTCCACAGTTAAGACGCAAGAACAACGCCCCTTGAGATCTCAGGATTGGCTTAAGATACAGTCATGAAACTTGGTAGGGCAATACTACACCATCTAATAAACATTTTGAAATATATATTTTTACTCTAAACTTTTTTTTTCAAAAACCTATATTCTTTGGAAGCCTATAACTTTTGTTCTAAAGTGAAATTTTACATTCTGTTTTGAGAATACTATGTTTCATAACATATTTTCCGAATTTTTCATAAAAGGATGTAGTTTAGTCAGAATAGGGCGCCAAATATAGAAAAAAATACCAAAATATTAAAATATCCGTAAAGACGTTACCAAATGGTGTCATGAAAAATTGACGTCATAATTGTCAACACATAAATGATGCAATTAGTCATTCCTTAAAGTTTGAAGGCCATATGATAAATATTGAATCAGTTTAAAAGGTGGTTTCGAAAAATTACCAGCTCTGAAAATTTCCAAAAAATGTGTAAATTGGGAATATACCAAATGTGACAAAGTTTCAAGACGTCAGCGTTAGTTAGTAATGTTAGTAATGCTTTTCTTATGAACTTATTGAATTTACAAAACAAATAATTCTCAGAAGTTAGGTCGTGTGAATAACCCGTATTCCTTGATTTTTCCGAATTATTTTCGGAATTTCGGAATAATTTTGGCATTTTCCAACATTTTTACTAAATGCTCGATAGCATCTAAGAGTACTTATTTAAGTACTTATTTAAATACCTACCTAAAACTGCAAGCAGGATGAAAAAATCTTTTGTAGAACTCTTTTAATCAATATTCTAAGAAAGTACGGTTTTTACAAGCTCGTCCCCAGCTCCTTTTGACTTTTTTTTATTTTATAAAAAAATAAAAATTTTATAAAAAAATAAAAAAAAGTCAAAAGGAGCTATAAGGTCCGAGAAAAATAAAAAAAAGTCAAAAGGAGCTGGGGACGAGCTTGCAGTTTTTACACAAAATTAGCCATTAAAATTAATTGATCTCATCAGAAAAATACTGACATCAGCATAAAATGTTTATTATCATTTTGTTCCTTCTTTAACAGACCTCTTGCTTGTTAATTTTTATCTTTATCCTGTTAGTCGTTTAAAAATTATGCAGGGCGGAGCAAAATCTGCCCTCCCAGCATTGAGAAGCTCAAAAAGCCTAGCATATATATATTTCTAAAAAAAATCCTCAGAATTAAATGCATTTAAAGCTTCTGTCCTTCACGCCCATAAGCAGTCCGTCTCGCACACCCCTAAACTTCTTGTGTATTGCGCCCGTAGTGGTGCGCCTTTGTTGATCTTATGAAGTGCCAGTAACGCCAGAATCATTTCCTATAAAAATAATAGATATATAAAAGACGTCTACTATTTCTTTATCTAGACTACTTTAGTTGTTAGTGTAGGCTAAATTCAGAAACCGGGAAATAAACCGGAGGAAATTGGGAAATCGAAATGCAGTTATCAAAGCGAGAAGAGAAAGAACTACCGACTAGAACAGATTGGTAATTTCGTGAAATTTCTCTCACCTAAGCTGTGCATTCAGTGGTCAAAAATTTGACCAGAGTTCCGTAATCGGCTTCAATATAATTTAAAAGACGCTTTATTTATTAAGCTTATGAAAATCACGAGTTTGATTTTAAGAAATAAACTCAAAATGTATGCTAGTGATTTGCTTTTCGATAAACATTCTTTGAAAATATTTGCAAGGAATAAATTTGCAACCTATATTGGAAATATAGAAAACAGTTTTCTGAGGTTGTGAGTAAATTTTAGTAAATATGAAAGCAACAGAAGGTATACCACAGACTATGGTATAACGTATTACTATGATATTACAAAGATTTAGAAAACACAGTGTGGTGTTTAAAACACATAAAAAGCATTACGCTTTTTTATATAATACAGTACTTTATAAGATATACATAATAATAAGAAAGAAAGAAGAAATTCTTTAGGTCGAAATCTACAAAGGATGCTCTTTTTTCTTTATCATATCATTTATATAACAATAGCCTTCACAGATAATAAGCAACATATTAGTCGCACCAGATCTCACAATATTTGTTGTCTTTGAGTTAGGCTTCAGAATCACAAATATTTGATATAGTAGTCTACCTTAATACCCTTAATTTTCGCGCGTCTTTAATTTTCGCGCAGAAATTAGAGGCGCGCGAAATATGCTATTTTTTGCGCAGAAGCCTGCGCGAAAATTAAAAGTGCGCAAAACTGAAAAAAAAACTTAAAACACGTTTTTTATTTTTATGTTTTTTATCATCACTCTAATCAATTACAATTGTTCCGGGAACAGCAATGCGCGTATCGTCTTTTTTTTCCTCTTGGTCTTGACTATATTCTTCCTCCATTTCCGTTACTAGGCTATACTTCATGTTTCTTATGCAAGCTTTAAGTTTTCGTCCGTAATTTATAAAGAAGTGACAGAATCTACTTATTTCCCGAGGAATAAAGAAAATGTTAATAACTACTTAGCTAATAACTACATAATTAAATAATGTCTTTTATCAGATTTGAAATTTCCCATTCGAAACTGCGCTAAAATTAAAGGTCGCGCGAATATGATATTATCATGGCTGCGCGAAAATTTGGGGCGCGAAAAATAGAGGGCGTGAAAATAAAAGGCGCGCGAAAATTAAGGGTATTAAGGTATGTTTCAACAAACAGTATAACTTATTAAGGAGGTTATTACTACCGATCCTGAAATTTGCAAAATTTTAAGAAATCTTTACCCTCAATCATAATTTAGTGTTTCTTAGAAAAACAGTAGCTACCAACATCCATATCGCTATTTTTTTCATCACGTGTAACGGTAGGAGGTTTTTACTTCCATATACCCTAATCGGTTGTTCTTTCTAATTGCATACTGGTCAGATACAGATCTTTGTAAAGAGAGTATTGTCGGTATTTATTAGTTCCATCAGGCCACAATATAAACCAACATATCTTATTGCTACATGTATCTCTAGAATGTACAGTTCTAGTATCCCTACTCATCTTTACTATGTATTTTCCCCCAAAAAATATCCATTCCTCATGGTTACTTCCTTTTCGTAGATTTGAATGGATGTCATATATGAGTCATCCTATATTTTCGAAGATATAAAGTCGCTGTGGGGGGTATATGACGTCGTGACGTTGTTTTGACGTTGATCCAACGTCGTGCGCCTGTAGAGTAGCTGAGATGAAATGAAATCTACGACGAAGAGTAGTGTCATTTCCGATAGTTGATAGTAACGATACTCTCCCTTGCAAGTATCCTACTAAACCGGAGGAGTTTTTTTACTATGGAATTGTGTTCAAATACATTTCAAGTCGATTCCAGACTTTTCACAAGACCGTTATTTTCAATAACAAATAAGCTTGGAAAGTTCCTCAGAATTAACAAGCGGTGGAACGTTTATTTGGCAATGGAGAGTAAGATTGGCACTAGCTGGAAAGCTTTACTTAAACCAGGTCTCGGAATATAATATACTAATATAGCCTGAAACTAACCTAATATATGATCAAACATGTTTTAAAAAAGCATCAATATAGCTTAATAAATGCTCGCATTTGTGTAGAATATAAGGGCATTGAGCTTCCCATATGGCAACGCCATCAACAACGTCATCTACAGCGTCATCAACAACGTCATCAGTAGAAAAACTATAGTCACTTGTAACTTCATCGATTTTATACTGTTATTATCAACCCAAGCGACATAAACCTCTTCAATTCGAACAGGTTTTTGCCGGCTGGGAATAGAATGTCGTTTCCAGAGTGCGCTATAATTATTATAGCGCTCTGGTCGTTTTTTATTTTCAGCGCTATTTAGTGCTACTTAATGTCAATTATACGACGTCGAATCAACCTCCAAACAACGTCAAAACGACGTCAATTTGACATTGTTTCGAGGTTGATTCGAAGTCGTGAACTCAGCGAGGTATTCAAACTATTTTTGTCTCCTGCAGATGGATGTCGCCTTGAAGTATTAGTAGAATTGGTTAACCTCATTCCCAGAGCTTCTTGCCTTCCGTATTTCAGAATAGCAAGAAGCCTTGATAACGAGGTTGTAGAATTGGCATGCTTGTGCATGTAGTTTAGGTAGGAAAAAACTCCTGCGTATAAGACCAACCACTACATTGGCTTTTTGAACTTTCGTTGACATGCGGTCTTTAAATTTTAAGTCTGCATTAATTATCATACCTAAATCTTTTTCGTTGAAGACATATTCAAGTTCGTAGCGGTGAATGTACATGGTGTTTTCAAGTTTGTCTAACGTTAGTACATGGCATTTGTCAGTGTTGAATTTGAGGGTATCAGGACACTTCCCCGATTGAACAATACCCCGACCGACATTTCCTCGAGGACATTTTTCCGAAGATAATTTCCCGACTACGCTTTTCCCCGACGGACTTTTTCCCGATCGAACATCTCCCCGACTGGATAGGTATCTCCCTGACGCACACTTCCCCTGACGGATACTTCATGGATGGAACTGTTTTCATTGTTCCTCCACAGTTTGATCAGCTGTATACAGTGCAGGGACTAAATCATAGGAGAAATGTTATCGGTGCGTATGTAAATCCACAAAGTGTGATGATTGACTTCGAGCAATCGATGATTGGCGCATTAGATCGTGTTTACCCTCTGGTACCCTAAAATGGATATTTGTTCCAATTGTGCAAGATGTTTACAGAAAAGTTCAAGAACTTGGACTTTCACAACCGTATCTCAATGACGATGAATTTAGAACAAATATCAGGATGATAAGTGCGATTAGTTTTGTGCCGATTGCCGATACTAACCAAGCGTTTGATGACCTTTGTAACCAAGCAGGAAACCAGGAACAAGATGTTGTACTTGACTACTTTGAAACAAATTACATCGGATAACTACAGAGAAGTAGCGATTACAGCCAAGATTTCCTCACGCTATGTGGGACATGAATGTAAGGGTTCAAGGTGATTTTTTTCAAATAATAACCTATATTATGTGAACTAATTATATATAATATGGTAATTAGTTTGATTTCAATGATAAATTTAAGCCCGGTTTTTACCTGCTCAACAAAATAAATACATGCTCTCCGCGGGTTTTTTCTTTTTTCTTTTCGAAATTTTAATAAAGTTCTTCTTCTTTTCCAATATATTATTTCAAGTCAATTCCAGGCTTTCCACAAGACTGTTATTTCCGAACAGAAATAAGCTGAAAAAGCACTCCCCTGTCCTTGCATGATTCTCCTAGGAAATAAAAACTCCCCCTGGCAATACTGTATTGATTTGAAATGAGATTTGAACATAGAGAATAACCATTTGGCTGGTGATAAAAAACATAATGTGATAAAGGGAGTATATATTTCCCGAAGCAGTGCTCATTTACTGGCAAATAAACACTCCCGGGAGTCTTTTTATCCAGAAAAAAAAGACTGGGAAGTACTTATTTGCCAGTAAATAAGTATTGAGGAGTGCCTTTTCGGGGGAGTGAATATTTACGGTGACACCAGGGTGTTCGTATCATTTCTGTCTCCTAATATCGCCTTAAAGTATAGCAATGCCAAACATTATTTTCCGTCACGCAAGTCTGAGTTTTCCCAGCCGGCAAAAACCTGTTTAAAGTCAGCCAAATAACTTTAGAACAACATTATTTGAACGTTGTTCTAACGCTATTTTGTAGACTTTGAACAGGTTTTTTCCGACTGGGTTATTATAACACTTATAACCAATTTGAGCATGAGCTGATTCGACCTAGCCTGAGCTCCAGACCCTAACTACAACAAGTAGAAGTAACTACTTGTTGTAGTTTGAGACTGGAGCTCAGGCTAATTTGCCCATGAAAACAACCATCTATTCAGAGTGTCATATGTCAACTGGAAGTTTCGAATGAAGTGAGGTTATTAACGAATGATAATAAAAACCACTCCAAAGATAATTTCTATAATGCTGTTATACCTGATTAGAATCAAGTCATTATATTGTGACTGATTCACTCTTGTGGAAACTATGTGTGTATGTTAAAAACTGCAGAAGCCGACAAGATGTTAGTAGCAGGTAATTTACCCAACCAATAAGGCAAAAACTTGTTCAAAGTCAGCATTGAAGACACTAGAACAACTTCAAAGACGTTGCTCTAGTGTCATTACTGCGGACTTTGAACAAGTTTGTGTCCACTAGGAAGCCATCACGAGACTTACTTTTTTAACGTAAAAAGCACGTTGTTTTGGTGTTCTGGCGTCAAACAACGTTACGTACCCAGTAAGCGCACTTCTTTTTTTTAAGATTAATTCAGGGGGATCTCCGCTAGGCGAATTCATTCGAGGGAATTCTAAATGAAGCCCCTATATTGATCACACATAGCTGTCCTCACTCTACTTGTTCAGCGGCAGCCTTTCGCTATATCAACAGGCTATCATAAATCAAGGAAGTTGGAAAACTTCCTTGCATAAATTCAGTGAAATACATTTGTTATATTACATTGATTGCGACGTCACCTGAAGGGTGATGTCACTTTTAACCAATAGCTTCATTTTGAATTCGCGCAAACGGATTTGCGTAGCGGAGATCCGTCTTTATAGTAAATTGTCATATATATTCTCGCATAAACTCGACGTCTAAACAACATTAAAAAGAAATCGTGAAATCTCTACAGTGATTTTTCTCTTGTTTCAAACACTTTGACAGTTCGTTACAATATATCACAGCAAGAGATCTCGTTCGTCTGTTTGCTTCTCACAACCTTAAGCTTTTATCTCTAGGCTACAATGAATGCTTTGAGACATTGCTTGAGATCCAATTTTGTGCCCAGTAGCTACATCGTTTCTTTGTTTATTACATTAAATGTGCTATCTAACCTCTTTCCCAGAAATCATAATGTGAAAAACTTCTTCGGACAAAATTGTTTTAGTATCATGGTATTCTCAATTTCTTTTTAGTCCTTATTGGTGTGATTGTCGTGCTCTCTGTAATCATTTTCTGTATCATTTTAAAATACTTTATTAATAAATATATCGAAGGAGATTATTCAAAACCAGAGTATGATGATCAAGAAGCATTGCTAGATCAACCACTGTATGACCACGAAATAGAAAAAATATCAGTTAAATCAGAAGATTCTATCAAAATACACTTTGAAGAAGGTACACAACAACTCTATATTGCACAGGAAGATGAAAATGAAGAAGAAAAACCACCACCACCACCACCACCACCACAACAACAGCAAGAACAAGAAGTAAAGATAGAACGAAAGGGAGCATTCAGTGAATACGCCAAATTAAAGTTGTCATTACAATATATGGAGGGCACGAGATGTATATCGGGTATTGTGCGTGCAATAGAAGGGCTCAATTTAGACAACAAAGATGTTCCACATGATTTACGATTTCAAATGAAGCTTATTCCAATAAATAAATTCCGTGTCAAAACAAGATGGCAAACTACAGAACGTGTTGCTTCATCAGTAAATTTAAGATTTACTTTAGGTCCTATCAAGCAAGAAGATATCAATGGTACTAAATTATATGTTAAACTGTACGGAAAGAAAGAAAGTGTGCTAGCTGCTCCTAAGCTATATGGTAGATGTACGATACCGTTAAACAGTCTGCTAGATCACGAAGAGCCGACGGAATTTTTAGAAGATTTTCTTAGCAAATCATCAGGGGATGGGATCAATGTAACTTCTGATTCGGAAACAGATTAATAGATACCCTGCAGTCGAGAGTGAACAATCACTGTAGAGAAGCGATTCTTGATCATAGCTTCAGGTTATGAAAATTATATGATGCAAAATCCCTCCCCTTATAGTGATTATTGGCTCTTATTTAAACCACTGGTCATTGACAATCTTTACAATTAATTGACATTTTTCGTTTCAATCAATTACAAGAACAATCTTCCCAATGGGTCGACGTTGTCCCAGCGTCTTTACTGCGGACTTTGAACAAGTTATTGCCAACTGGGTACTATTTTTCAACTATTTTACAAAACACTGAAAATTATTCTGAATTTTCATCTAAAACTAAGAGTTATGTTCTTGACAAGGCATTAGCAAGAGTACTCTGAACTTTCAGCTGATTCTTGCTACTTGCTATATTTTCTAATTCGTGTTAGTTTGTAATCCTGTTTTGCTCCAATTTGTAGTGTGCCACTTGTGCATCTCTTTTCACTGCTTTTGTTTGTTTTGATTCAAGTTTGTAGCACTTCCTAGTTTTCTAGTTGTTTTTGCTTTGTCACTCTTGCATATGGTTTGCTCCTCTCTAATATATTTTCTCGCTTTTAATGTATATATAAATCTGATTTTGCACTATTATTTTAATTAATATTTTTATTCGTGTAACATAATTGTTTGTTTTTGTGGTATCAACGCCTCTATACATGCCTA
>JAULBZ010006934.1:0-11934 GCA_032360805.1 Neoturris breviconis | reverse complement strand
TCAACTTTGCTATTATTAGACTAGAACATACAAACATGACAGACAAATACATTGACATGCAGACTAGTGAATACAAAGATGACAGCTGTGATAAACATAAACAAAACATAGACTGCATACATATACCATGTAGTCTGGTGAAACATTGATTTTGAATAAATAAAACAAAATTTTTATAGTGAGTGTGGAAACACCCAACACATATATACATGTAACCTTTATACCCAAAACCTATATATACATATAACATATGTTTATGGCATGAGTCTCCATTTTATAAGCATGTAATTAAATATATGGCCATGATAATATAGTAGTACTGTAGCATTATATAGTGTATATTATATAGTATATATAGTGTATATAGTAGTACTATGCTGTATGATGTGTGTGAATCATTTTCGCATGCTAGGCTTTACTTTTGCTCGGTTTGGCGAAGTTTCGTTAGAAATCTTGGATTTGAACTTTGTGTTATCGCTAATAGAATTTAAATAAGTTATGAAATCTTCTAGTTCTCCCCTCCCATGTACCCAAATTAAAAATATATCGTCGATATAGCGCCACTAGAGCCACGGTTGAAGATGATACTTTCGTAGAGCCTCTTCTTCAAACAATGCCATGAACAAATAAGCGCCTGTTTGGGCAAATTTAGTACCAATTGTTATACTCAGAAATAAATAAATTATTTTTAAGAACTAAGTCGGCAAGTTCCTTTAAAGATGCGCTGGTGAAATAGATTTGTCTTCTTTTTCATCTAAGGCTCTTTTCCTTTCTCGTGGGGGACACTAGAATATAAGCCAACCATCTCAATAGTGTATTTTTAGAAGGAGACAATTCTTTAGCTTGCAAAGAAAGTCATTGGTGTCTTCAATATATGACTCTCTTGGAAATCGGTTGTAAATGAAAATCTAAAACTTTTGATATATTTTTCGTGTAATGACTAAAATGGAGATCACTGGCCTACTTGAAACAGAATGCAGACATTTTATTTTATTGGCTCTTATTTCGCCGATCAAAATGATGACGAAGAAATTGTTGTTGTTGTATCTAGTGGTTTATAGTTAGTACTTTAAAATGTTAAAATAACAAATTTCTCGAGGATGATATCAACAGTAATTATATTTACAAGATCTTGTCGTTTTAAAATCAAGTTTGAATTAGTTTATGTCCTGCATATGTTTGGTTTCGCAGTTTTCTCATAAACTGCATTGTGAGATGACAAAAACAGACTTGGCAATAGGATACGCCAGTTTATCATATTTACCCTAATAGAACTTGGCTTTTTTGAGGCTGAAAAAACTGGGCGGGGTGGATTCCGCACCCCCCATGATAATTTTAGATTGGCTAATGGTAACTTCATGAAACTTGGTACGATTATAATCCATCATGAAAGGTACAATTTGAACAATTATTTTTTTGCCAAGATGAGCCCCCTTTTGATGTCATTATCATATGTTTTTAAAAAGCATGTATTCTTCAAATAGAAATAGAGCTTAGTATACTAGGTTTAGTCTATTGTCCAAATTTGAAGTTAATTGCTTCATTTATGCAATGATTATTCACATTTTCGTTTTTGTGGGCAGTGACCCCAGAAATGCTTATTTTCAATGACTTTTGAAATATGCGATTAAAAACGTTCTACAATCAAGGTCATAAATAATGATAAAACTTGGGAATTTTAAAGGGTAATATAAACCACAAGTAAAACAAAAGTGCGAAAAAGTCCCTTGAGATTTATCTCTGAGATTTAACCAAGACTAGAAGCTTAGGATCTTAGGTCTTTTTACAAATTCGACCAATTATCTTGCTTCTAGCAGCCTAGTACCCAGGCTCTTGGAAGAAATTCGAATTTGAGGCTTCTTGTCAAAGTTGAAATTACGAATTTTTGCACGAATTTCCCTTTTTACCAAATATATATGATCACGATTGTAGCATTTTTCAATGACGTAATAACATGCTCAAAATGTGTATGTTACCGGAATTACAATTAAAAGAGATGGCAGTGTTTGTTCTATGTTATTCTGATACTTGACTTCTTGACTTTACTGCAAATTCCATTAAAGAACCCTCGCCAAACTTTTTTTCGCACAATCTTTCCAGCTGTTCCTGTCTTTTGCATTTCTTTCCGCTTTAAGCAAAAGTCGGTTGGTGTCTTTTCTGATTTGATCTTTCCAGTGCAAAGGTATTGAATTTTTAAAATCAGATTTATAAGACAGGTATAGATAGCTATGCGGTTTTGCCGATTTACATTACCAAACCATTTTAACCTTTTCTTTTTGAGGATGTCAATTATACAACTTGAGATATTCGGACTTTTTTCTTATGTTATCCGTTCTGATGTGGTTAAGTCGACTTACTCCAGCCATAGCTCTGAGACAGTCATTTCCAATTACTAACAATTTCCTACAGTATTCTTCTTTGAGACTTCATGTTTCTCCAGCATATATGGCGATTGGTACGATTAGTTTATAGTAAAGGCGTGCCTTAATTGCTTTTGTTCGGTCTTTTCTATTAAAGATTTTCTTTTTCAGTCTACCAAATGCTGATGATGCCAGTGCAATTCATTTTTTCTGATGTAGATCCTGCTGGTACTACTGAACCTAAAAATGTAAACCCTTCAACTTTCTTGACAATGTTTCCATCCAAATTAATATCATCGGTTTCTGATGATATGATTTTGCACTTCTTGGAGTTTATTTCCTATTTAGGACAGGGCTTTTCCAGTTCTTCTGTTGAGAGCTTCAACTGGTCAAAAACTGCTGCTATAAGAGTGGTATCATCAGCATACCGTTTGTCTGATAAGAGTTAGTCATTCATTCGAAATATTTTTTAAAGAGAATGAAGCTCATCCATAACAAATTCAATAAATATATTAAACATAGTAGGTAATAGAAAACGCCCCTGTCTGACTCCGATGTATTCAATAAAGTCGATAAGTGTAGAGCTTATTCCAATAGCTTCCATCATTTTCGATAGTGCTTTTCTCCATATTGTGTCGAAGGCCGATTTGAAATCAATGAAATCGAAGTGAAGTGGAACCTTTATTTCTCTTGACTTTTCAATAACTTGTCTATGTTGTCTAGTTGATAACTATGAAAATTGCACCAATTGTTCCTCTACGAGGTCGAAATCCATATTGTGTATCCTTGATAAAGCTTTATATTTGGTCTTTTATTCTGTTGAGTATAATTTAGGTAAATGCCAGGTATGGATAGTAGTGATATAGCTCTTTAGTTTTCTGGGTTTAATTTATCTTCCTTTTTTATGTATAGGGCTTATGATCATTCTTGACCAGTCTATGGGTGTCCTCTTTGTCTTTATCACAGTGGCAAATAATTTATAAAGCATTTTTATAATTGGCTATCCTCCTGCATTTATAACTTCGGATGTTATGACATCAAATCCAGTTGCTTTTTCTTTTTTTTTTTGCTTTTTAATTGAGATTTTTTCTTTTTAACGTTTTAATTTCTTTTTAACATTGTGATTTAAATTTTTATATTTTTCTCTTGCTTTTTTGAACACGCTTTGCTGCTCTTCTTTTTTTGCATGCGCCTGAAAGTTATTTTGACATGACTTCTACTTGGTTACGTCTCCTGAATCCTACTTATATTGCTTTATTGGTGGTATTTCTAAACTGAATGCACAGTTCTACGTCAATATCAAGATTGAAAAGTGGTTTAAAAAACCTCCAATTTTAACTTCAAACTCTTGAGCTGTACCTTTATCTTTAAGTTTATCAATATCATACTCAATATCATACATAGAATGGGGAAATAGTGTGAATAGATAATCCGCAAGGTACAAGTTATGAGATACAACTAAGTGTTGACTTTTTCAAAGCTTTATTTGTTTGAGACTTTAATGCCCAAATAATAAACAAACAGTTCACACAGAATTGACTTCAACATTGTACTGTATAAAATATGCCCCTCCCCAATACCCAAATATCTAGTAAACATGGGGTCAATGTTTGCACACGCTGAAGATCGGAATAATTTATTTTTATGATAGTATTGAACAACTTGAAAATCAGTTTAACCCTATAAATGCCGGGGGTGGATCCCCCCTCTTACCATCTTTCTTACCGAACCATGGAAGCGAAGATGCTGAAAGTTATCTAGGTTTAATATAAGTCCACTTGACACATATTGACTAAATTGCAATACCATACCTCTTGTAGATCAAAAGATATTGGTCAAAACCTGAAACCACCTATTTTCATGTAGGATGTAAATAATCAATATTATTATTTTACCATAACTTGTGTTACAGTAATGCTAATGTTAGTAAACTTGGTGAAGTTACTTAAAATTACAATATAAATAATTTCGATAAGTTTAGTCATGTGACTAACCCATTTTGTCCTATTTTTTTCCGGATTTTCGGATTAAAATTTTGGTATTTTCACTATAAACCCGGAAACTAAGCGAAAGAATGAAAAAAGCTTTTGTAAAACTATTTTATTCAAAATTCTAAGGAAGTACGGTTTTTATGGAAAATGAGTAATTTAAAATCAATTGCGATAATGTCATCCGAAAAACGCTGGCTCCAGCAAAAAAATATTTGGTACCATTTTGGTCCTTTTGTGATAGACTATAACTCCACAAAGTTTCAGCTCAATGCTATCAGCCGTTCAGAAGTTTTGAAGAGAGAGTGGGAGGGGCGAAATCCGCCCTTACCCCAGCTTTGAGGAGCCTCAAGTCAAGCATATATAGAGTTAAGCAAGTCTGTAACCTACAGTTGTGAATATATTTAAATATGATAAATACATTTGACGAATCAGATGTTGATTACTTTGATATTTCTCATTAATTCAAGATTTTATATTCATAGTGCTTGTTTCAACATAATACTTTTGATTGTAAAATTTAAATTGTTTTTAGAAATTGTGGTTGAATAATGGCCACGTCGGAACCATGTCAGAGTGACAATGAAATGGAAAAAAGAGGTAAATAAAGTAATGCATCTTTCCTATTTGAATTTAGTACCTCTACATTAATAGTTGTTTGTAATAGAACTAATTAAGGAGGTTTCATACTAAATAATTCGCCTGCAATGATTATTAAAGGGAAACACTGAAAATAGTGCATAAGGTGCAATAAGTTGTGAGATGGAACTTGAGTATTATGTACTGGATTTAATAAATTGAACTTTTCCAATAGCTATAATTGTATGTAGATCAAAGTTTAAGGCTGAGACTTTACAGGAAGAAGCTGAGACCTTCACAATCCAAATAGATGGCATATTCAAAAGTTGCAACATTCCAGCGTGGAGCTGCAAAAACTATGCATCTTCATTAACCTTTAGGTGTCCACATATTCTTGGCATGACTAGGGGTAAAGACATTTCAAAAATCTGGTAAACATGGCCTCGTTGTTTTTTTTGTGCTCATAATTGGCATTCATTATCACAGAAATGGAATTATGTTTGAAATTCCTATTTGGCCTTTACAACATTCATTGTTGAGCTATTATAGATACGGAAAATGCTAGAATCAAAAACCCAAACTGTCGCTAAATTATTTCGAGTAAATTCGAGTCGAGTTGTAAGTGGTCATGTGTGGAAATAGCAAAACATTGCGAAATATTACTATTACGCGGGAAAAACAGCAAGTGGCGTTCGATTAATAAATAAGGCTTGGAAGAAAAAAACGTGGAAGTGAAAGGAACATCGTTTTCAAAGTTTTATAACTTCTTCCCTCTTTTCCACAGTTTAATTCGTTTTTACATTGTTTATTCTTATTTAATTCACTTCTCATTCGATCGGTTAGTTGTATTATGGAGAACATCAGCTTGAAAGAAGGTAGCTAAAATATTTTATTTGTTTCGCTTTGTCTTTATTTTTTTGTTTTTTCTAGCATTTTCAATATCAATTTCTCGAAAAGAAATAACACGGCACTGGCAAAAATCAAACCAAAAATCAAATATTTATTCTTATACTTATCTGTTTATTTACAATTCTCTTTTTAAAGAGAACTCTTGTGTGGTTGTTCTACAATTTTAGACATGCTTTCTGCATAATTCCTTTGTATAATTTCCATTTTGTTTATTGTTAGAAGAAGGATTTGAGGAAGGAGGTGATATCCAGAAAGAGAGATCCGCTAAAAGAAAATTTGGATATGTTCCGCTGCGTAAGTGTGCATGTATAGGTTGATTGGCTTTTGCGGCCAATTTTTCGCCTCGTAGAAATCAACCTTAAAAATACGTAAAGGTGGATTTCCACGAAGAGAATTCACTGATAAAATATATCTGGGCATTGGTTTGGTTTGATTTTGCGTTTACCACTGACCACCATCCATCGACCGACAATGGAATAAAATTGGGATCAGAAAAAGATTGAATTTTGATTGGAAAGTTTGATGATTTTTGATGATGGACGGTGGTAAGTGGTCTGTGGAATTATAAAATTCACTTTTAAAAGGCAAGTGACATGGAAAGAGACTAGAATAGTAGAATATAGCTGAGTTTAATAATTTGGTTTGTAGAGTATGCAATTTATTTCAGCTTCATCGAGTGATGACGAAGATGAAACTCATAAAGAACTTGACAAGATATTTGATGAACTAGTCACTGCTTCTGAAGGTATCACAGTGTTTGTAATTGTTCGTAAGCTTATAAAGCTTATTTAAAATGTTAAAAGGTGGTTTCGGAATGATTGGAACCATTGAAATAGAGAGAAAACTTATGTTTATTTTTATTTATATTACTAGAAGGTGCAAGAAAGAGATCCAAAACGACGAAAAAAGGTTAGTATACAATTGGTAATTAGTGAAGGTGTCTGTAGCGGGTTATTTCGTTCACACGACTCAACTTATGTTTGTATTATTAGCTTTGATTAGGTGGTAATACGTAAACATAATCAATTTTGATCTAAGTGTTTCTCTCATTTTACTTGAAGTCGTTCTCGTCGATTTAGTTAAGAGAAAAGAAGCCATTGGATCGAGGTTGTGTAGCATGTATGACGCCTCTAAGTTGAGTGTATGTAATCTAGATTCAACTTCTAATTCATCTCACTTTTAGTGAAAAGACATGATGATATTCTAAATCGTCGTAAGAGCGTTAGTACCAGGTCAGGTGAAAGAGTAGAAGGAGGTGAAGTAAATCATGATAAAGATGATGATGTGGCAGATTTATGTGAGTCTATTAAAATAATTAGCGATTTTACTTAACAACCATAACAGAAAAAAACCCAAAGGTACTCTGCAGTAACCAAAATGTGAGAGGTAGATGGTGAAATAAGTAGGGGAGAGGTGGCAGGTTGGCAAATATAACTCCAGGATTTGATCAAGCAATTGGTTAGAGGCCAGTTGATCAGTAAATTTATTCTAACTTCTCGTTATTTCCCGTGTATTTTAGTTTTATAGTGAGTTGACTGTTTTATGTTATTGTTGATTTCCTATAAGCGGGTGTGATAAGAGCTGGGGTTAGAATGATTTCTAAGAGTCTCATCGCTTACATGTACTTAGTTCATTCTTTTTATTTCTCAGTAATCAATAATCAAATTGATATGGTAGAGACAGAAAATGGAACAGAAGACAATGTTACAAGTAAGTTCCTGGCTATGTATGTGTGTATAACAAGACATGGGTTATCCATTTATTGTTCATTGTTGTTTGTGGGCTTGATTAATTTGTTTCATATTCGACAAGTAAATCAAATTCTCAAAGTAACTACTACGAAATAAAGAATATCTGGACTTCACCAAATTTTAGAATTGTCAGTATAAAATTATCGCTAGGATCATTATTATTATTGTTATTATTAATTATTATTATTATTGTAAGTCAATACTTTGTATGTATGACACACTTTGTTTTCTAGAAAAACATCAATACAAGAATAATTCTGATGCAATGAAAGCTGTGGAAACTTACGAAATAGAAACATCCTCAAAGTTTTCTGTCTACATGAAAGATAAGGAATTTGGTGCGTCAGGTACAATACATATATTATACTCCGATGGTTTGCTGTGGTTGCACCGCCTTTATTGTCATTTCTTTTCAAAACTATTTTATAGGTAGGTTGCTCCTTTTTCATTCACCTTGACCAATTAAACAAATTCAACTATAGAATTCGATGTTACGACCCTGTACGCAAGGGTCGTGTTCAGAGGTACAAGAAATTTATGTCTAGGGTAGAACTATATTACTCTTGTCATATGCCCTATTTTGAATCTACTGATGAACGCAATGACATGGCTTGTTGTTACAAATGTTCTAGCTGGTACCATAGAGTATGCGAAAAAATACCAGAAACAGTATTTACCAACAGAAAAAAAAAGTGGACATATTTATCATGCTTGTAAACATTGTAAACTTATTACAGCAATAAGAAAATGCTTACTGATCTCTACATAAATTATGCTTTCGTAACAAATTCTCCATGATATTGAAAATTACTGAAGAATTCAAATTCATCCCAAAATTTACGTTGCGCTGCGTTTTTAAGCAAAAAGCCGGCTTTAGACATAATATGGCTTTGAGACTTAGACTTGATTTAAAGCTTTCGCTTCTCTTCTACTAAGGCTAATGATTAAGACTTGATATAAGGCTTTCCCTTCTCGGGCTAAAATAACTCGAAAATCTACTCGAAAAAAATCTGCGACAGTTTGGGTTTTTGATTCTAGCATTTTCCGTTTAGGAGGGAAGGGGGTTTTAACTAGAAGTCGTTAAGATTTTTGAAAAAAAGTAAGAAAATTGCTCAAAGCACAAATCACATCCTTTCACAAATCATTTTTCATCGAAAAATAGCAGAAATGTGTCATATTGCCTCTTTTGCTATCACAGCTTGCATCTACCATATTTTTTATTACATTTTGAAAATTTACAGACCCAAACGGCCTGTTTGTTCATAACATGCTTTACATTGACGTTACTGTTTCGACTGCAAAGATCTTGGGTCTGGGTGTAATACAGTACAACAAGTATAGCCAAGGGAGTTTTGTAGCCGAAGGGAGTTTTAAAGGGAAGCATGTGTTATTTGAAGTTGGCGCCAGTTAACAAAGTTTTTATATATCTTAATTTTTAATACTTACCGACACCCCCTTAGTGGGGCTGCCATCTACTAGCCCGTGTTTCTTTTTTTCAAAGTTTGATCAAATTCATGAAACCTGCCGTTCGTAATAATGAGCTTTGACAACGCAACTGTGGATATGAACAATGACTTTGGCAAATAATGTTTGATTTGGGCATAGTTGACTTAATCTAAAAAAAAGGTGCTATGGCTCAGCCACGTGGTACCATTACTCAGTCGTGCAGAAAGAAAGTATTGCCAGTAGACTGCAGTCGTTGTTTTATCCGAATTGGAATTGTCCATAGAACTACCTATCAGGGAAAAATTTGCCAGGGAAAATTTTTATCACCCAGAACAAATTCTTCACTTTTCCAAATGATAAAAATTTGGTTACCCAGAAAAAAATAGTCACTTTTGTTCCCAACAAAAAATTTAAAAATCAGAAAATCAGAGATTTTGATCCATATCAGCGTTTTCGAATTCAAAAGAGCAATTTAGGGGCGGGGGTCTTTAACAAGCTTCATGGCTTCAAACACAGTTTTACGGAAAATTATCTGGTATTTTACTGAGTAAATATACGTCAGGGGAAATATCTGTCACCAAGTGAAAAGTTTGTCACATTTCCTCAATCCAATTAAGCAAGCTATGTATATAATGTGGCTTAAATTAACTTTTCCCTCCGTCAACTCGACCTGTGGATGCTATGAGTAAAGCTTTTTAGGTATTTTTTTTGGTGAAAGAAGCAAAATAAGTTGTAGAATAGCAAGTGGGTTGGCTCCCTTCAATCCATTCACGTTTTCCTGTTGAAAAAATCAAAAGCGATTTTAATACAGGCCTAGCGGCACTGGTTTTGAAATTCCTGAGAGGCTATTTCGGTTACGGCACATCATAAGCTACCGTTTCCATTTCCTTTTCATTCAATTCCATTAAAATACGGTCCACAAAGCCAAAAAACCTTTCTTTTTTTTTAAACCATGAATCTTTTTTGGCAGCCATTTTGTTGTATTTTGAGAGGCTCTCTTCTCAATTTGAGGTAATAAAAAAAAATAAAACACATAAAAAATAATTTTTAACATTTCAGGAATTGAAATCTCCATTTTGATTTTGCGAAGCTTCCTTCTTCAATTTTGAAATAAATATTAATGTGTATTGTGTATTCGCTTTAGGGCCATTTAATTACCATCATGAGTATAGCTATTTATAACATTATTAATGACTCATGTTCTGAAGGGTTTTCAGGAACAAGATAGAAATTTGTTTCAAGATTTATTCTGACATAGTGCCCCCATGCATTGCATGTTTTAACGTATTTTACAAAAAACTTTGAATTTATATAGCAGTTTGAAATCCCTAGTGTACAAAAATTACATGAGGAATTCCAAACCCTCTAACAATAGAAAAGTATGCACTTTAAAGTCCCTGTGGGACCTCAATTCTTTAACCATATAGTAATTAGATTTCTGTATAAAAGAAAGCTATTCATCTAGGCATTTTTTTTGTTTTTTTTCTTCTTTTTCTTCCTTCTTCCGTGTTCCTATATTAGGGTAATTATTAAGCACATAATTGACATCCCTGTTTGAGGCTAAATTTTGGACAAAGTAGCCTGAATACCGACTTTCTATATTAGCATGCTTTTTCAACTACGGTAATGACATTTCCAATTGAGGCTAAAAATTATTATTTTCGGCTAGTCTTGTATGGAAGCTTAGCATTGTAGGATTACTCTGATTACTAACCGCAGAACTATGTATGTAGCTATGTACGGAGTAAAGTTTAATTAAAAGACTTGGAAAAGGAACTATATAATATATATCCATGAGAATAGTTACAGTCTAGCGTTCTTATGGTCTTATTGTGCATTGGGAAAGTTGCAAAATAATGTTTTTGCCGTTTCTATTCTCACTGTATGGCACATCCTGTATTGAGGTAATACTTGGTATGCTAACTTCACTTGATCTATAAACATTTGTTGTAATTGAAGAAATGATGAAGTGGTTTCATGCTAGATAGACAAAAATCAACGAGTTAAAAGAACGCATGGAATTATTACTTTATCGTGCCTTTTTTGTATTTGCATTGTATTTTAATTCAATCACATTTAACTTTTAAAATGTTTATTTTTAATTTTATAGTTTTTAAATAGATTATGTCTACACCTATAGTTCTTTTACTGTATCGTTTTTAAACTTGATAAACAATTAAAAAACAGTGGAATTAATATAGATTTAAAAATTGAGTGATAACTTTAAAGTTCTAATCAATTATTTATAGACTTTGTCAGAAATATATAGTGGGTAATAACTTGTTCAAAGTATGCAATAAAGATGCTAGAACAACTTTTTCAATGTCGTTCGAGTGTCTTTACTACATACTTTGAACAAGTTTCTTTAAAGATATATATAGACCTTAATACCTTATTATGTTACGTTATGAAGAAAGCAAAACTTTTTACAAAGACTTACGGTTTCTTCTGGGTTATATGAGGTGTTGTGAGTTAAATATGATGAGTACAAATCATAGCACTAACTCTAAGAAGGTACCTGACTTGTACAATGAGTACCACTCTAAACTTATCTTGGTTTTATTCTTAATCTGTCATATTAACTTCTAAAATCAAACAAGAAAAGATAACAAAAAATATATATGAAGAAGAATATAAAAGCAACAAAATATTTTATTTTTTTTGTTTGGTAAAACTTATGTGTAAATCACTTAGTATTATATGATGATGGGAAATGACAAATTTCACAATTATAAAGACACATGCACATGGTCACACTGTCCAATTATGCTCAGTATATTGGAATAGTACAGTATGTATATAGTTAGAAAATGTTTTCAAAAAAGATATAAAAGTAGTATAAAAATAGCATATAAATATGGTTAAACATCCACGTAAAACCACAACAAAGAATACATAGGA
>JAULBZ010006933.1:0-11934 GCA_032360805.1 Neoturris breviconis | reverse complement strand
AACTCGAACATTCGTTATCTCAAACCACATTTTGGCCCCCGTAGGCTAATTTCTTCGGATAACTCGAACTTTTTACTTGGGAAAAGGAATTCAAAAGACTTGTTAAATTTTCTTTCTTATTTTTGCTTGAAAAATGTTGAAAAACTTTGACCAAATTATTTTTCACCTAAAAAAATCTTTTTTGCATCACCTGTTTTGTCTTGATGACGTCACTAAGAGTATGACATCATCAAATGTTATGATTAATGACGAAAAAATCGCCTTAACTCGCACTAATATCACATTTTTGCCAGAATTCGAACTAGTTCCTCCGGTCCCTTGGAGGCTTGAGTTACCGGGAGTTCACTGTATCCTGGCTGGATATATCTGCCCTCTGCTAGAGTAACTGTTGTTGTTACCATAAAAAAATTGTTCCAAACCCATCGAAGTAGTATAATCTATTGTCCAGAAGTAGCTTTTTATTGTTTAAAAAATTGCATAATTAGGAATATTAAATATATAGAAATCAACAAAATTCAAATATTTTTACCTCAGAAAAATGCTTCTAACATATCCTACTGGCCTGAAACTAAAATCTACTTTAAATGAAAGATATGCTACTCCTTTACCGATAATGTTTCAGGCCAGCAATAAATACAAATCCTTACCGTGTATTTTCATTGAATGATAAGTGATACTCCTCAAAGATAACCAACATTTAAAATGGCAATTCGCCTTCTTCCACTTGTTTTTTCGGGCCAAAATAACTTTATACGAATCTTGTACCTATTGATTCAATTTTACTAGAACGACCCTGGGTAGACTCTTAAAAATCTATAGTTTCAACCGAATTTAAAGATAATTATTTACTGATTAAAAAGTTCATGTTTCTCAATAACGGTATAAATCCAGTGAACTGAGTTTCACGCTTGCATTTCATTGAATTATGAAACAATGGAAAATTGAATAGATCTCAGCGCGCAGAAATAAAGTTGTGTCTTCTTTCTTTCCATCCTCCTAGGTGTACCTGACTCCATTTGTCTGACTATACAAACACTGTATAATGAGTGATGACGTCATCAGGGTAGTTTCTCTGTTCACTTAAAGCGTTGCCCTATCTTAAAAATGAACACAATTATTGGGTGAAAATCTTTTTTGGATGAATTCCCCGAAACGAAAGATTTGTTGGAATATATTTTTGCAATTAATAGTCAAAAGGAAAATTTTTAATCACTGAATAACTCAATAAAATCTGATATACACCCAAGAGTAAAACAAAAACACGAGGAGAAAAAAACAGTTTTTCCAACTTTTCCAAATTCCAACTAGTTGTAGTTTTGTCAAAATCGGTAGAAAAGGAACGAAATCAAAACTGCGTAAATGCCGTACGGAACGCTTTGGCTACGCATTTCGGCTAAACTCTATACTAAGGTACATTTTATATTACTTGTGGTGTATACTAATCATAATAAATTTTCTAAATTATTGACTCATTAATATTAATATTAATTCATTCTTATGAATGACAGTTTTATCTTATTCAATAAATAATTGAGACAAATACTGGTTTTGCCTTGAAACGCAGAAAAGTTGACTTTATCCGAAGATATTTAAAGAAATCTGCTACCCAACAACAAATGTCATACACCACAAGAAAGCAAATTACCTACTCGTTCGAATAAGGTGTAAACTACATATATATGAAAAGTATTTCGCTAGTGCGGAGACGCAATTTGACGTAGGTAAAAAACTGATGGAATCTCCCGCATACACTTTGCCTAACTTGAGGAAGGTTTATTCATGTAGACTAAATGCCCAAGTTTGGACACTGTGAATGACAAGAAAAATAACACGAATGGTTTCAATGTATTTGTTGCTTACGGCACCAATGAAGCAACTTACCGATAGCTAATCTTCCTTTTGTTGGTGCATGAATCTCATTGAGGTCTTTGTCATAATTTCTCTTGCAGAAGTAATCCCGCAGAATCTTGTTTCTGCACAGACATTGTAGAATTGAGTTCATAAAACACTAAAGCAAAGGAATTGTATTATTAGAAGGCTGCCAAACCAAGTGAAAGATAAACTCAGCGCAAGGAAACTGTATTTGCATCATATAATACATTTAATACACATAATGTATACATTATATAAGAATGCTATTCCTATGTAGCCATGGTCATATTGTCATGGGCTATAGGACATAGGTTATATGCTTATGATATACACTATATATGCATAATAAGTATGCACAGGCTGTTAAATATCCTCAAACCCTACTCCAATGCCACTTAGATACCATTTCAAAGTAACAAGTGTTTGGCAGACTTTACATTATTTCAAATGCAATGAGAACGCTTCCTAGCACTTCCCAAATGCCTGAGCTTTGCAGCATTCGTTTACATTGTCTCGATATTGCAATTAAAGCAGCTGTGCACTGATCTGTTATTTCTTGTATTTAGCATCGGCTTAATTTAATTGAAAGAGGCCAGGATTATGGGAACAAACAAATAACAACATTACAGGAACTGTAAGAGAAAAAGCTGCTGCAAGAGGAATGTGATAATCTGAGACTTTCGGAGTAGTGTGCAGATAAAATGTACAGCATTAATAAACTATATACCGTATTTCCCAGGTTCCTCAAGCCAGTAAGACCATTAAAAAAAGATGAATGTTGTTTGGTTGTCGTTCCAGAATATGTACGCTAAAATATTAATGATTGTTCAAAGAATATGTACGTTAAAATATTAATAATTGTTCAAAGAAGTTACAGTTTATGAATCAATATAATAGAGCTGTTTATTACAATATATCCACAGTTCAACGGTATTAATACTCACCCTCCTGTCTAGGCCATTTGATAAATTTGACTTTTCGTTTGACAAAACATCATTTCTCTCATGTATCAAATCCGAATTAATGGAAACATCTAATGATGCCCTTCGACTAACAGTCCTATGCTCGCCAAGAGCGCCATCACTGTATGATTTCCGCCTAAATTCTTTATGAAGAATGTCCTTGTCCATAAATTTTTGAGCATTAAAAATATTAACTTTTTTTATCCTGTCCGTAACTGCAGTGATATCGTTTGAGGATCCATATCTACGGTGTAAGCGATTAGGTAGTTCATTATTTAATTGAGCCAATTTTAACTTAGCACTATTCATAAGTTCCTCTGACTTTTTATAAAGATTCCCTCTACCTTGCTTAATATTTGTAATCCCTGGTGTCTTGGATATACTAAAACCATATTTATTTTTTTCATAAACCTTTTTCTCACAAGTATTATCATTGTCATCATCATTATGGATCTCATTTGTACCATTATATGAATTAAGATCAATCAATGAACATGATTTGCGTTTAGTTAATGGACTCAACATAATATGCTTAGTGTTAGAATTATAATAATCTTTTGACAAAACATTAATAGTGTGGTCTGCTTTTAATGGACCTGGTAACGTAGATCTTAGGGAGGTCTTCACCTTTTGAGTACCACTAAATACTTTCTCATTATATAAACTAGTTTTATAATGATTTCTATAGTTTCTTGAAGAGTTTGTGTGATTACCACCAGGTAATGATGGCGTTTTCGATGGCTGATAAATTCCGTTTGAGGATGCAGCTGTTCCCATCGTTCTTGCTAATTTAGTATTGCTTCCAGGAGCATTTCTTACATCATTTTGAATATTACTATTATGCAGTGTGTATTTCCTTGTCAAGACTGGGGATGAGTGATAAGTCATTTTTAGTCAATACATATATATCACTATTTCGTTCCTTTCATATACTATTATTATTTATAGTATAATGTATATCTAACTTTGTTCTTCGAACATGAAGAAATTGATCATTACAGCATATAGTACACCAAAGGATGAAATACTCCATGCATAATAATTATGTTCACTGAAAAGACAAATACTGTAATTATTGAATGAGCCCCTGAGAAGCTTATTAAAAAAGTCGGGGTTTATTTAAATACTATTTGGATATAATATAAATAAAGCAACAACTGTATGATTATGAAAGACAAAAGAAGACATTCCAAAAATGGAGGCTCTAAGGTTATTTCTGATCATTTATTTATTATTTACAAATTGAGAAAGAAGCTTTCCCAAAATACAAAATAAATGCCAAAAATGATTCAGGGTCAAAACCTATTAGAATTTTTATTTCAAACATTTCTAGTCTAACTTTGATTGTGGTCAAATCTTTAAACAGTAAAACAAAAATTAAAATCAAATTCAAGTCAAATATTTATGATTTAGGTGAATATTTTTTAATCATTTGGGTGAATGTGGTCAAATTAAAATTATGCCAATACCAAATTTCATCAGGATTTCACAATTTCGGTCCATTGCCTTTTCAGTCCATTGGACCGAATACGCAATTTAAATCCCTTCTGCCCAAAAAAATCGGGAAAACATGGTCTAATAAGAAAAGTGGGCCTCCACCAGAACAAAGTGATAGTAATAGCTAATCCAAACTTCATTTGGCTGGTTAAATATAAATTTGAAGGAAGCTTCTCAAAAACAAACAAAGGTAAGGTATTGAAAGTAGCTTGCCAAACAGAGTGAAAGTTAAACCTAGCATATAAATACCACTATGCACACTAAAGAAAAATAGAGTGTACACCTATGTTATATTCTAGTAATATGTATGTAGTGCTGACATTTGTAAAAACCCAAAAGATTTTTTTTCTTTTAAGACAAGAATATTTATCATTGGTGATTCAAATTTGGTGAGCAATATTTCCATTCAGGTATGAACAATAGTATGTCTTATATTATGCTTTATATCCCTAGATCTAATCAATAAGATTGGTTTATTGCCCTTCATCTTAACACCACTTTTATTGTTAACCCAATATGACACTGTGAAGTAAAGAACAGTGGGTATCTGCCTTCAAACAAGCTGATATTCCTAACAGTTAAATCCCGTGCAGAAAAGGTACATTTGAACCGATTAACTAGTGACACTCTTGCAGATTTGGTAAACCTGGGTATTACAATTTTGGGTGACATCAAGACCACCCTAAAACTAGCCAATCCACCAGCTACAACTACACCACCCATCAACAAAGCTGTAGCTCCATCAACAGTATCATTTGCATTCATGAACTAAGTGCTGATGACAACCCCCGGTGTGGTGTGTATTTAAGAACATTGAAGTTGTGATAGTATGATAGTATAGATAGTGTAGATATTTGATACCTTAAGGGAAGAAATTTAGCGGGAAGAAAATAATTAAAAATAATTGTCATCCGCCAGATTAAATTCCCGCTAAATTTAAAAAAATTCATTAACCACCAAATTAAATTCCCGCCATATATGGCGATTTTGCCAACCGCCAAGAAGGTCCTAAATAACATAGAAAAATTATTGTAAGATAAGGTACAGTCCAAGCAGGTATGATAAAAGTTCATATCACTATGTCCAGCTCCAACAAAGGCACATGGGCACAATTTAGCCTCAAACACGGCAGAAATCCCATTAATGGCATGTTTGCCTCACTTTCCTCGTCAACAACAAATAGTTGACCAGAAAGTTAAATCAATTTCTCCTCCAAACCTGTATGATCTGCACAAAATAAGAAGATATTATCATGTATTAAAGTAGAAAAAAAATCCGTCTAGGCCAAAATTTCAAAACTGCATTTTTAAATGCTTATGAATCTGAATGGCAACAAGATCACATAGCTTTTATTAATTTTGTTCATTTTCAGCTTTTTTCTCTGATTATGATAACTTCATTGCATTTTATTCTGTGTTATTCACACAGGCTTGTTTTGCAGAATAGAAAGTAGCCTTGAAGGAATTTCCGCCATATTTAAGACTAAATTGTGCCGAAACCCTTATGTTGGACATAGTGAAATAAACTTTAATCATAACTACTTAGACTGTACTTTCTTTCTCTTACAATATATTTTTTATCTTATTTTTTTATAAGTCAACTATTTATCTTTTGGGTATACCTTATTCCAGGAAATTAACGTCTAAGAAAATTAACGTGATCTTTGGGAATTCACGTTAATTTCATAGCCATTAATTTTAACTAATGTTAATTTTGTGGAGGATGATATCAAGAAACGTTAATTTATCATTTTCCTGTCAGAAAAATATTTTTTTCTATCAAAAAACAATATCCTAATACATCTTTATAATGGACATTTTCCTGTTTTAAGTTTTTAAAGACAAAGGAAAGTACATAATTTTAAACGGGTGGAAAATCTGCAGGAATAACAGATGCTGTTCGAAAAAACCAAGTTTCGTCCTCAATAATCGTTTAATCCTTACATTTAAGACATTTTAATAACAATAAGACAGACAGATAGATGATTGTTACTTAATAGTTGCGTTTTGTTAATTTTATCTATAGTTGTGTTCTTTGAAAGAAAAAAGTCTGAAATGTCTCACAGAAACCGCGTTAATTTTATAGATCTCAAAAAAACTTTATTTGACCTACTGTACGTTAATTTCATTTGAATATAAAAGAAGATTGGATTTGAGTCGCGTTAATTTTCCACACGTTAATTTTCCTTGAGTTAATAACACTGTGCATTAATTTCCTGGAATAAGGTAACGTCTGCCAAAAAAGTTTCATGGTTCATAGAAAATAAAAATGTCAAAAAAAGTCTCCACTTCTCCCCTTGTTAATGATATATATCATTTTAGCATGTTATTTGGGTAAACTTCATAGAATTCAAATTCTCACAAAATATTTTTAAAGTCTCCACTTTTGAAAAAATCCCTTTTTTGGTGATACTCGATCCCGAATTGACGAAAACTGAAATAAAAATTAGGCGGCAATCTCTAGAATGCCATAACCAAATTTCAGAATGGACTGTGAATGTCATTTGGACCCTTTTTACCCAAAACTCGGGACCAAGTGGACGAAATAGGAAAATATTTGGTGAGTCCTTCTAAAATATTAAAATGCTATCACTTTGGAAACATGTTCTAATAAGAAAAATGGGTGCAAAGTGATAGCTAACTATAAACTACGGTTTTACGGTCTAATTTTTGAATTACAATCTCATTTCCAAGCTATTGTTGCCGTTTAGAACAGTCTCCCTTTTTGGAACACTGCAGTGACTTCTCTATTGAAAATGTAAACTCACACAGGGATGTCGCTGCAGTATTCCATAAAGGGTGGCGTTCAATAAAAGGGCAACCCTTACTCTCCCTCTATGAACGATATCAAGGTCCTCGTTTGTTCAACCTCTTACCAAAATACATTTGAGAATTAACCAATTGTAAAGTTGAAAAGTTTAAAAATGAACTTGATAAGTTTCTACAAACTATTAAAGACGAGCCACAAATTGTTGGTTATACCACAAATAGAAAAGCAGAAACCAACAGCATCGTGGATATGTTGAATGTTGATACTGTTTCTTTCCCCTCTTGTCTTTCAGGGGAAAGAAACACTCAGAAGAAAGAAAAATCAACAACAACTAATGAAGCGCCGGCCATTCCACGGAAGACGTGAGCAGAGATCGAAATCATACAATAGGTACAATAGGTAGGTATCCACTCAAATTCTTGGAACATGCTTTCTATTATTCTTTCTTTTTTTTCAGGTGAGTCTTTTATTAATGCATGAAAAAGACTTATTATAATTATCATTTTTATGTATATATTAGATTGAATATGGAATACATTTCATTCATAATATTAAACCAAGATATTCAGAAGAGTCTGGTTAAAAATACTTTAAATAAAATGATAAAACGGTAACAAAAAAAGAAGAATTTTGTGTTGTTACACCTTTATCATTATTATGTTTAATCCTCTAATGAATTACTGTTCTGAAATGAGTTTGGTGATAGTAATGTATTGAACAACCATTTTTACCTAATTTCTTGAAAACATTATTTATCTTTACAGATATGATAAAACAGTAACAGCGTTATGTTTTTATCATCTTTGTTGCAAATAACTTTTTAATATTTTTTTTAAACTTACCTTATTTGGTATAACAATACCCAACTGTATCTCAAAAAGAGAAGAATTGACAAAGTTATTAACAAAAAACGTATTTTTCCCTTTTTTAATGCATCCACAGTGTCTGATATTTATGAACATGTCCATATCTGTTGTTTAGCTAAAACTTTGCTTGCAACAAGGTGGCACCACTGGCTACGCAACCCATTATATACTAGTTGAAACATTGCAGTGGCATCCTATGTGAGATTACATTTTCGATAAGGAAGTCACGTCACTGCAGTACTCCACTCCACAAAAAGGGCAATAGACGGACTGTTGCCCAGCCCTAGAGAGGGGTTGCCGTTTATGGAACAGCTTTAGAAACGTCTCCCTTTTTGGAACACTGCAGTGACTTCTCTATTGAAAATGCAAAATTCACACAGGGATGTCGCTGCAGTATTCCATAAAGGGTGACGTTCAATAAAAGGGCAACCCTTACTCTCCCTCTATGAACATCGCCTCAATGTATGTGGACATTAATCCTACAGTACGTTTAGCAAGGAACTTTACATAATTTTAACGAATAACGCGAGTCCACTCTCTAAAAAATAGAGCTTTTTGCAAGGATGACGGAATGCTATCAATTGAATTAGGCTTTATCCTCGCTATTATTCGTAAATAAAAAGGTAACTGGCATTACTTTGATTTCATGGCAGCCATAGCGCTACTTGTTTACATCTATTCACGAGTAATACCACCTAATACATTTTTTTTTTCAGGGCAGACAAAAAGTGACCCTTTCTTCATTGTAAAGTTCTTCACAAAACATACTGTATGTGGAAGTGAGCTAAGGATACCACACATAGGGTGTATTTGTTTCGGTCATCCGAATCGTCCAAATCGTCCAAGTCATCTGGACGACAAAATGGGTACGAAACAAATAGGAAACGGACGATTTGGATTGTTTTGATACATATAAATTCACGTAGTATTTCACCGGGATTGCCATCCTATTTCTTCGCTGTTTAAGAATTTTGTGAGGTAATACTTGCAGTGTTAACGGTTTTAAAAAATGAATTCCTACTGCGCATGTGTACTTGCAAGGTATCTATCGCTCGCGAGGGCCGTTTCTTGACACTGAAATCAAAACAAACATGGCGCTGGAAAGTATAGACAAAAAAGCTTTCGCTTTCGCTTTGATACAGCAGGAACTTCTCGAACCTGATGAAATTAGCGATGACGACGAAGAAGATATGGTTTTGAACAACCTTGTAGATAGTGTTACTGAATCTTTACAAAGAAAAAAAGCAGTGAGAATCGAGGGGTACTACGAGAACGTAGTGCCCAAGTACCATAGCAAAACCTTCAAGTCGCACTTTCGGATGTCAAAGACATCAGTTGTTAAACTTGCAACAAGACTGAGTACTTCCGAAGCCTTTATGAAAAATAACAATGGTGGAAAACCAATGGTTGATATAACAAAGCAAGTGTGTATACACCTTTGGTACTTTTCAACAACAGAGGTCCTTCGAACAATTGCTGACCGTTTTGATCAGACTGAATCCGTCATCTATGTCAGTGTTAGAAGAGTAGCCAAGGCCCTTAAAAAGATCGCCCCTGACGTTATATGTTGGCCTACAGGGCGAAGATTTAAAGAAGTAGTGTCGGGATTTAAATCTATGAAAGGTTTGGATGGTGTTATAAGTGCAATTGATGGGTCCCATATTGGGATTAAAGGGCAGCAATTTTGCAATGAGAACTATATCAATAGAAAAGGCTGGTCTTCATTAATTTTGCAAGCATCTTGTGACCATCAATATATGTTTACCAGTTGTTATGCTGGTTGGCCTGGTTCAGTCCATGATGCTAGGGTGTTCCAAAACTCAGATTTGTTAGCATCGATCACGGCAAACATGCGTGATTACTTTCCCGAAGAAAGTTTTATGTTGGGAGATGCAGCCTACCCTCTTTCAACATTTCTGCTCACACCTTATAAGGATAATGGTAATCTATCAGAGCACCAACGTAGCTATAATTATATTCATTCAGCTACGAGAAATACTATTGAACGAGCTTTTGCTCTATTTAAATCTAAATTTCCCAGAATGAGACATATGGAGATAAATGATGTAAAAGATGCATCTGATTTTATTATTACAACATGTGTGCTACACAACTATTGCATCACAGAAAACATCATCGAAGGTAGCAATGAAGAGTTCTTTGATGGATGTGATAGTAGTGAAATAAATAATTTTATTTGTATTGGATCGAGTTCAACTGACGCCGAACTAAAGAGAAAGCGCGTAATGGATAGTTTAACTTGATTTTTTTTATGTTTTTAATTGTCTGTAGATTTTGGTGTATTTTATATAATTTTAATTAGTGTATATGAGATGAAAACAATGTAACATTTTTGTCTCACACACTGCTTGAAAATATATAGTTATACAAGTTTTAATAAATATATTTTCAAACTAGTGCTGGAGATGAATAAGTTAGGTGGGGTTCTGTTTACTGATATATGACAACATATGAAACCCCATATAACTTATTCATCTCACACACTGTCTGTACAAGTTTTATATTTTTCATGTAGGTTTATCGATATTGATATTGTTTCAAAATCACCAATTTCAATTAATTAACATGCGCTCCTTACAAATGCGGAATTAAAGAATGTAAATTTGCCATAAATTTGTATTCTTTAATTCCTTATTTTTTCCCTATTATTTCTATTATTCCCGTTGAACAAGAACATGAATACTGAAGAGCCCCAACTGTCCATTTTAGACGAACTGTTGTTAAGTCAATAAAGGTCTTTAAAGACCCCAGCCATGTCATTATGTTACAAAGCTTCAGTCATATGACAGAGGACTGTTAAATTAACAAAGGCCTTAATTTATTTCTAGTCATGCTATATATAAAACATAAATATAATAGCTACTTCAACATTGGACTAGAAATAAATTAATACATAATTCAATAATTTGTGTCAATAACTTTCTATAAACGTGTATAAAATTAAAATGAATTTGTTATCGCATATATTTTCAAGCAGTGTGCGAAATGAACAAGTTACATGGGGTGCCGTTTCTTGGTGTATTTTAAGCAATAATCTCACCTAAGCTAAAAATATTAGATAGGTATGTTCGCCACTCTCTCCAACTTGCAGATCTCCGCCTGAAAAACGGCAGGAGAACTACAAGCTTTGACCCATGTTAACACCGCCTGAAAATCAGTAGGTTCTAACATAAGGTAAGTGTCTAACATACTTTTCCAATACAAGTAGCTCAGGAAAAGTCAATTGCACAAAATTCACCAGTAAACAGCACCCCACCTAACTTATACATTTCGTACAATGGCTTCAAAGTACGTGCGCTAAAAACGTACATAACCGGCTTAAAACTTTCCCATAACATTCTATAAACATGCATAAAAAATTAAAATAAAAATATTGAAAATTGATATAAAAACGTGTGTATAACCGTCTATAAACTTATCTATAACAGTCTATAAACGCGCATAAAAATTAAGATAAAAATGTAGAAATTGTTATAAAAATCTGAGTTTTGGAACACCCTAGCATCATGGGCTGAACCAGGCCAACCAGCATAACAACTGGTAAATAGATATTGATGGTCACAAGATGCTTGCAAAATTAATGAAGACCAGCCTTTTCTATTGATGTAGTTCTCATTGCAAAATTGCTGCCCTGTAATCCCAATATGACCGATTAATTGCACTAATAACACCATCTAAACCTTTTATAGATTTGAATCCTGACACTACTTCTTTAAATCTTTGTCCTGTAGGCCAGCATATAAGGTCAGGGCCTTGGCTACTCTTCTAATACTGACATAGATGACGGACTCAGCCTGATCAAAACGGTCAGCAATTGTTCGAAGGACCTCTGTTGTTGAAAAGTACCATAGGTGTAAACACACTTTCTTGGTAATATCAACCATTGGTTTTCCACCATTGTTATTTTTCATAAAGGCTTCGGAAGTACTCAGTCTTGTTGCAAGTTT
>JAULBZ010006932.1:0-11935 GCA_032360805.1 Neoturris breviconis | reverse complement strand
TTCATTTTTGCGGTTTCCTAGCTACAACCGATCGTATAAATTATGAGACATTTTACGAATTTCAACAAGCAATACAAACCACAAGTAAAACGTAAATATGGAAAATGACCGCTAGACGTCCCTTGAGATTTATCTCTGAGATTTATCCGAGTAAACTTAAAAGGGCTTAGGATCTTTGGTCTTTTTTCAAACTCGACAAATTTTGCTGTTCCTAGCAGCCTAGTACCCAGGCTCTTGGAACATATTCGATTTTTTGTGTCTTTAGGTTTACTACCGAAAATTTAATTTTTGCTCGAATTTTACCTTGTCTCAAATATTTATGTGATTGCTTGTAGATTTTGGTCATAGAAGCAAGGAAATGAAAGCACTTGATATGTTACGAAACTATCAAGATTTACCAGATGGTTATCGTCTTGTACCTGAGCATGTGGAAACCAGGACTTTATATAATCCGTTAAGACCTAAATTACCCCAGGTATATCTTTTACTTTACTACTCAAATATTTTCAAACGAAATATCCTGTTATTTTGACCAATAGCAACCAACACAGGATTAATGTTAAACTTGGCAAGAACATCTCAAGTGATGCCACACCTCCTGGATTTTGAGGTGGGACACACAATGCTTCGTGAAACCCTTAAAATGTGTTGCTTAGCTTTTTGTAGGATGTGTACATTTTTGCAATATGTTTAAACAAAAACTCTAAAAGTTACCTTCTTTTTGTAGATTCTAAAGATTTCAGAATTTTTTATTTTTATTTATTCATTCCTTTTTAATCAGGGCAAACTTTTGTTATGGGTTGATGTGTTCCAAGAAAAAGCAGTGATGCCACCTATTGACGTAACAAGACGTAAACCAAAAGAATATGAATTAAGAGTTATTGTATGGAATTGTGAGAAAGTTCCACTTCTTGAGCATAGCGTTATTCTAGGAACAGCTACTAGTGATATCTATGTTAGAGGGTAAGAATAAAATAATCACTGTGGAGGAGTGCTTTTTGAGCATTGCTTTAGGCTAGAAAACCTGAAGCAATGCTCAAAAATCCCTCCTCCCCACTGATTATTACCTTACCTTCTATTTTTATGTTATGACATCATCATCACCACATCTCATCTAAGCTTGTATATAAAGGCTGCACATCGCCTGTGGATGAGTGTTTTTGGGTACGATTTTCAAATTTAAAGCTAACAGTAAACTAAAAAAACACTCCTCCACATATGATATTTAGCAGCTTTATTCTGGCTTGTAATCACAGGTAATAGGGGGCTTACAGGGCAGCACCTTGTCCTGGAAGTCCTGGAAATATTCTGGGATTTTTGTTATATTTGTTTTTTACTGAGATTGACAAAAAAATACCTAATGTTCTGAAAATCTGGTAGTTTTATAAACCTGTTGCTGCAAATTTTTTAAGTGTGATCTTTTTTGGTTGTGATAGGCAGATAACACATAGGAGAGATGTTTAGTTAGTCTCTCACTCGGTAATCTCGCGAATAATATCCTGGAAAAAAGCAAAAATGTCCTGGGATGGCTCTGGAATTAAGGTATTTCAAATGAGTGGCCACCCTGTCTTATAGTGCTTGACGCAGCAGGTCCTTTTTTATCCTTTTTTATATAGCTGGTTGGAAGGTTTATACGAAGAGCATCAAAAGACAGACGTACATTACAGGTATATTCACAAATACATGAAAACGAGGCGTTGGCTGTCTAAAGTAGAAACCTGTTGCAATGCAATAACTTTTTCGCATTGCAACAAGTTTCTACTATGAACATCCAACACCTCATTTTCATGATTAGGTATACTGTTAATATAATAATATTATTATAAGCTTACCCATTGTAATTATCAACTGGTTCTTGTTTCATTACATACAACATGATTTCAAATTTTTCAGCGGAGAGATCTTATTCACACGTTCAATGCCAGGGGTTTACCATTTGCGAAGATGTTTGAGATTTTGTGCATTAAATGGTTATAACTTCCAAAATCATGGTCCAATTGTACTCAAATCACGATCAATCAATTGCAAATTTAATTTACTTGTGAAAATGTTGAAAAGATATGTAGGTTTCCATGGGAGACTATACTTCCAGTTTCAGTCATTTTATCCATTCACTGTAGGTCAACTGATGGTACTGGCATGTTTAATTGGAGGTTTTTATTTCCTTTTAAATATCATCAGGCGAAAAAGAAATTTGTTTATCAGAAAAAAGTAAGTAGCAACTTTGGATTAAAAATAATTTAAAGTACCAAAGTTGAGTTAAAACATGGTACAATCATGAGAAATAATATTTCTATTAAATATGACTCGCAATTGTTTTAAAAGCTTCTTCTACAGGTCATTTTTGTAGCTTTCCTTTGGTATATAAGTGTTCTTCTTATCATTACTTCTATTAATTATGTGAGTTCATTGTATCCATTGTTGCCCTTAGGTCATCCGTCGTTTATTTTGTTATGTTATTTATTCTTATCAGCTGTTTCTGTTTTTCAGGTTTATCTCCCTCCTACATTTCTTCTTTTATGTGGATTTGTGGTTCTTGGTGCCTTTTGTTTCTGTTATGTGGGTTCTTGGTGCCTTTCGTCTCCAGGCTTCCTGCTTGTCCCAATATCTTAATTTGTCCTAGCATATTAAAATTTAAATTGTCCTAATATGCCTTAATTTCAATCAAATTGTCCTACATTTTCAAAGGACCTCTCTCTAATGCAAAAACATGTTGCATCAGACAGCTACTCTCTGTTAAATAGCATATTTATAGTTTGTTTGTATGCACTAAGTTTTATGCATTTTGAGTGTACATAATTTTCTAGACATTGCTTTTTGAGAATTTTATCTGGTTCTGTGAAATGCAATGTACCCAGGTGATAATCTAAATGTAAACGGAGGTAGGAGTCATCATTGCCTGTTTGTGGGTGGCTTCTTCGTGGATTTATGGTTTATATCCTGGTTTCTGTCATTCTTGAAAATCTGATGTGAATTCCGAGTGGCATTTAGTTCTGTTATGCAGGTTCCGGATGATTTCTTTTCGTGTCGGTTCTTGGTGCCTTTTGTTTCTGTTGTTTGGGTTTCTGATAGCTTTTGGTTCTGTTTTGTGGGTTCCTTATATGTCTTTTGTTTTTGTAATGTGATTTCCTGGTTCCTTCTGTCCCTCTTATGTGGGTTCCTTGTGGCTTTTTTCTGTTATGTGGGGTACAGATATCTTTCGTTTCTGTTATGTGGGTTCCTGGTGATTTCGTTTCTTATGTGAGTTGTTTGTGTTAGTTTTTGCTGCTACATGTTTCAGTTTTTTATAGACAATTTAGGAAGTGCCCGTATTTAGCATATGTGACCG
This sequence comes from Neoturris breviconis, assembly GCA_032360805.1. Classification (NCBI taxonomy): domain Eukaryota; kingdom Metazoa; phylum Cnidaria; class Hydrozoa; order Anthoathecata; family Pandeidae; genus Neoturris; species Neoturris breviconis. Next base: position 8,607 of record JAULBZ010006932.1, on the reverse strand, counting down.
TATAAATAAGTTAGTGTCTGTGAAATATCCTGACCAAAACTGTTCGCTACTTTCTGCTACCTGTAGACTACTATTTTGACAAGTTATCTTAATGACGATATGTTTTTAGCTTTCAGCATTTTCTCTTGAAGATACAGAACATTTCTTTCAACCGATCTTAACATTACAATGTATGGAATCTGATGTTGTTATGGCTGATGATGTCATAGGTAACTTTTTTATCAGTTATTTGTTTTTCTTGTAGCAGAGGATTAGGATTTATTACTTCTTAAAGTCTTACTATTCACACCACAAACTTGTTTGACATACTTATGTACCACAGAAATTTAAACACCTGATAATGAGAGCACTGAGTTAATGGTCTTAAAATTGACCGTCCCCTTCCACAAAATAGCCATTCAATTTCAAAAACGTACCTTTTTTGCAGGTGATTTGCAGATACCTCTACTAAAGATCCCACCCTATTTTGCTAGACCAAGTGGATGGACGATAAATGATTATATAAGCCGTAAAGACGATTTGGAAGAGAAGCCATCTTTATTTAAATGTAAATCTGTAAGAGGATGGTGGCCATTTATGTCAAGTGACGGGTTAGAGCAGGTATGCTTCTTACCTTGCCACAGTATGTTTCTGAAGTGCTACTATTGTGAAATTTGGTGCCAGCATTCAAGACGATAGTTTAATGTGTGGGTAAAAAATTGAAAATGGTCCATTTGACTAAACTGTTTCTAATTTTAATATTTTTAGGGTGCTGATTTCGAATTTGGAAGTCATTTTAAGCCCACCGGACAAAGTTTGGATGGGCTATTGCTATCACTTTGCGTCGGAATTGACGTCCCGCTTTTCTTAATGGACAGCGTTGTTTCAAGTGCTAGCATTTTGAAATTTGATACCAGCGATATATTAAAGCTTGCCAAAAATCTTTCGATTTCGTCCGCTCAGTCTCGAGTTTTGGGCAAAAAGGGTCCAAATCGAAAAGGTGTGGTACCGTCTTGAAATTTGATTATGGCATTCTAGGCCATATTACGAGCCTGCTGGCCATATTTTTTTCGATTTCGTCAATTCTGGATTGAGTATCGGCCAAAAATGGGATTTTTTCAATAGAGAAAGATCACATTCACCCAAATATCATACCCAAATGATAAGAGAGTAGTGCAAAGTGGAGAATTTAAATTCTATTAGGTTTTGACCACATTCACCCAAATCATACCCAAATGATAAGAAGAGAAGTGGATTCTCAGAAAATGTTTTGACATTTCTATTTTCTTTAAGGATTTGACCACATTTAAGCAAATATCATACCCAAATGATTAGGGGAGAAGTGTAGATTTAGATTATTTTTTGACATTTTAATATTCTATGAGAATTTGACCATGAATCTTTTTTGGAAGACATTTTTGTATTTTGGGGAACCTTCTTCCTCCATTTTTGGAAATGTAAAATAAATCAATGATAAGAGATTATATTTCAAAGACATTTTAGAATTTTAGGAATTGAAGTCTTGATTTTGTGAAGCTTCCTTCAATTTTGAAATGAATATTAATGCTAGTCACTTGGGTCGTAAAACATAATTACATACACCATGAGTATATGTTGATTTTAATAACGTTACAAAATGCCAATCCCAATGTGATTACAAAATATAATTACAATACACGATTCAACAGAGAAAGATTATAAAAATATATTAATTATTATACCATTTTAATAAATAACAAATAAACATTCTTCTTCTGTTACATATATTGTTAAAGCATATCCTTTATGCATGTATTCTGGATATGTAGCCTAATAGGCGTATTCTCTATTTTATTTAGTGTATGCACAATGCTATGATGTATAATGTATATATTCAATTCATATCCACTGTGGAGGAGTGATGTTTGAGTATTGCTCCAGTCTATGATATGTAATTTCACTACTCGCTTTCACATTAGTTTGATATAAATTTATCTTAAAAAGATGTTCCAATTGTTTATTTGACTCGAAACTTAAATAAAGACATATTTCAAATATTGTATAATGTGTGCTTGCGGATCATATTTAGTTCCTTAGGTTTAACTTCCACTTGGTTTGATTTTCAATACCGTATCTTATGCTGTTAGTATTGGTTAGAATTCTATTCGTGCTAGTGCCCTTAATTATTGGAATAAGATACAGTAGTCATGGCCTAAACAATTAGTCGCTGTAGATTATATTCTGATCTTAAAAGTGATCCAAGGAAGTATTCACTTGAATCTTATTAATTTTCTTTTAGTAGCAGCTTTTGCTAAGCTCTCACACTGTCTGTTTATCTAAAGACTCTATGTCTGTACTGTTTTGTGCTGCGGGTCCTGTTATTGTCTTTAATATAAACACGTTCAGAACCAAGCCGTTTCGGTCTGTAAATGTTCGAAATATCAATAACAAATATGGTAGACGAAAGCAGTGATAGTTGAAACGATGCGAAATGATGCTTTTCTGCTATTTTTCAGTGAAAAATGGAAATGCGAAAGGGTGCGATTCCGGCTTTAGGAGATTTTGATATTTTCTTTCAAATTTTTTACGGCTTTTGGTTATACATATGTTATGCAGATCGATTTAGTTGCAGGCATAGAGCAAAACTCACACTCTATGGACCAAAATCTTGTTATTTTAACTTTAAATTTTAAGTCCTGCACTTTCTCTAATCATATGGTTTACTGCAGTTATCGTCAAGTAAAATGTTTACTATATTTGTCCACGTTACACACTTGTCGACGGGTGTTACTATATTTGTCCACGTTACACACTTTTCCTGTGCTAGATTTAACTTCTGCCTGGTTCTGGCGGGCTACTTTGAATACCGTCACTTTATATACCTTGATTCTGATCTTGAAATTCATTGACTACTTCTTGGAAGGAATCCAATCAATTTACTCAAGACTATAGTCATGTTATTTGAGTTGATTAAAGTACGATCTTTCATGATACCTTTTCATTTCCCTAGTGGACCATTGGTAATTGATATCTTTTTCTGACGCCTGTGAATCATTGATAATACCTTTCATATTGCATGTTTACCATTGATAATACCTTTCATATTGCATGTTTACCATTGATAACACCTTTTATGACCCCCGCGAAGCATTGGTGATACCTTTTATGTCGCCTGCGAAGCATTGGTGATACCTTTCATGTTACTTGTGAACCATTGATAACACCTTTTATGTTGCATGTTTACCATTGGTGATACATTTAATGTTGCCTGTGAACCAATGGTGATACATTTCATATCGCATGTGAACCATTGGTGGCACCTTTCATGACCCCTGCGAACCATTGGTGATACCTTTCATGTTGCTTGTGAACCATTGGTGATGCCTTTCATGCCGCCTGTGGACCATTGGTCATGCTATGCTATTATTCTGTAAAACCTTGTTTTAGTACAGTTAGTAAAGGCCAGACAATTAAGGAGCCCACAATAAATTCATAACAAATTCATTTTGGTACAGAAAGCTTGCATTTGTTCAATCCAAGAACGTATCAAAAATCCGCAGTCATCGGGCTTGACGGATTTTGTTATAAGCGAAGATGTACCAACATTGTGGATTTTCGTATGATTCTATTTTACTCATTGTGGCATAATTGAAGAGAAATTCCTTTGGCCAACTTTGAGGTAATAGCTTGAAACCACTAACCTATTTTTCTAAAAAAAATCGATTCTCGGATTATAATTTTGGCATTTTCCAACATTTATGTTTAAAACCCAGAAACTATGTGAATGAATAAGAATATTTAAAAGCCACCTAGAAAGAACAATACCGCACAAAAAGTTCTACTTTGAGCAACCAGCAAGGAATTTTGAATTTGTCGATAAAATAATTCCTCAAGATGGATTTTTGTGGATTTTTTCGATTGCGCTGTATTCATATGAAGAAATGTTTGAGCCAAATGTTATGTGGTTATGAATTTGTTTCATTTTGCTTATTTACTGCACAATTATGTTTTATGCAAAAACCTTCATCACAGAATAGTTAACATTTTCAAGGATGTCTTTTAAAGATTTTTGGAACTAACTTCGGTGTTAGTACGACATATCATTACGATGACTTTTATGTCCCCTCAATTGCAAAAAATCACCAAAACAAATACGATTTAATTTTTATTTGTAAAGGAGATTCAGTGAGGTATATAGGTCATTGATCATTTTTTAAAACTTTTCTCGCGGATCAAAGTATCGTTTCAAGCACGAACTGCCGACATGTGAAGGATTGTTTTTATGTATAGTTTTTAGCTTTAAAGCTTGGTCAATCCTTATGTTTATAGGGTCGTGTTGAACTTGAAATGGAATTAATAACAAAGGAAGATGCAGAAAGTAACCCTGTTGGCATAAGAAGAGAGGAACCACAAGCTCTTGAAAAACCCAAGTATATATTATGGTTATTTTTTGTGCACCAAATAACTTTTTGAATACTGCTAGAATTGTGTGCAACCGATATTGAACACAAATATGTATAGTGCTAGAAATCTGTGTTACTATTACCGTATTTAAACGCCTTTAGTAAAACAAATTCCCGCTTGAATAAACGCCCCTGTGGCAAGTTAGAAATTCATTTAACGGTCCGCCATTGATTAAACGCCCCTATATTACAGAAAGAGATGCTCATCTTAAATGATGGTTCCCTTCATTGGATCTGTTTCAAGTATCGGATTCGTATTTCGAGGAGCCAAACATGAACATTCAAAATGAGGTGATTATGTTGAAGATATCGAAATTCTATCGAACTAGAAGATATATTGTAAAAGTATTATCTCGTCAATTTGGAAAATATGAGTAATCGGCCCAATAAAACTTTCAAAAATGTATTAAACTGCAAGGTGTTTATTCGGAAATACGACAATCTACCTGTTTAATAGGATATTTCTTTCATTACAACTCACTAGAATAGAACCTCTGATGAAACAGATTACCAGTAGTCGAAATAAGAGCCAATAACCACTGTGGAAGAGACTTCCACAGTGATTATTAACTCTTACTTCGAACGCTGTATTTTTCCTCTGATGATGACACTGCAGAAACGTTTCCTTTTCCTAAAAATGTTTCACAAGTACCGTTAAATGTGTGACTTTTGTTTATGTTTTAGTCGTCCAGAAGACAGTATGCGACTTATTCTATCACCATTAAAGACAGTCAGTTTAATATTTAATCGGTACAAAATGGTATTGTTGAAGATTCTTGTTGTTACATCTTTGCTAGCTGTTCTTGTACTCTTCATATATGCATTACCCGTAAGTTACGAGCAAATAATCGCTGTGGAGGAGTGATGTTTGAGTGATAATTTACTCTTGTGATTATATCCACGATATATATGTTTGGACGTTCGAACTACGGCGTTGTTTATTTTTCATTGAGTTCATGTGAAAGAAGGTAAATAATTTTGTCAATTTCTATTTGTTTTTATTTTAGGGATATGTAGCAAAGAAAACCTTGTCCGTTTGATGTGTTCGCGATGGTTACCGTGCTGCATGATGACAGACGAAAAAAAAAAGTTAAAGAACGACCAGGATGATACCTGGTTAAAAACAGGGATACCGCCGAAAGTCAGCTTGACGAATCATTAAAATATGTTTGAGAAGCAATATATGCGACCACCTACAATACACCGAATATTAAAGGTTGATAGACATGTTCATAAAACAATGAAAACGAGTAGTGATAATAAAGGAAATTATTGCATTGCATCAAGTTCTACTTTGATTTTGCATCAAGTTCTACTTTGTGCAGTCAACGCCTCATTTTCATGTATTTGTGAACATGTCTATTTAACTTTCATAATCAAACTAAAAAAGGTAGCCAAGTTCAGGACTGAAAAGATTCACAGAATAGAAAATTACAGAACATGTTAATACAAGTTTATAGTATTCACTATTTTTTCTACATTTTTTACATTAACAATAACAACTGCTCCGTAGTCCATTGGGACTTTCTTCCAATATTCTTCCTACTTGTTCGATATTTTCAAATCCTTAAAAATGCTTATATATTCTTCGTCATCTTCTTCGCTTTATATGTTTTTATTTTCAATTCTTTCCGATATCTCACTCTCACTTAGAATTAAAAAAAGAATCACAGTACATATCATCATAGTTTTGCTACTGAATTTTGCATAAAAACATGTATACAAACCACAGAAACTTTTACTCGGCTCGATAATGCGCCGTCGTGCTTTCGAAAAATTGGCTTGTGAAAATAATATATTTTAAAATCTAGCGCTGTCATTTGTTTTTCAGGTCGTATAATTTAACTACGCATGCGCAAAATAAAAATATCCCTTAATTTCCGCGCAAACCTAAAATAGGTAAGTGGAAATACATACGAAATACTGTAAAAAGTAGACAGTAAAAATGGAAGAGAATTAGAAGAATTTTAAAGATTTTTTTAATTCGTGCGCTCTAACTTTAGCCCACCTTAGTGCGCGAAATGATAGTTTATTCGCGCGCCTGCGAGAATAAAGAGAATTGAGGTATATACTCCAGTTTAAAGTTTTTTTTGGATCAACACCATGCTGGAAGTTTACTTTTAAGAGGATAAACATTTTGTAAATTATTAAAAGTACAAGTTATTATCACATGGGTGTAATTTTGGTGGCTTGCTTTCTTTCTGCAGCCACATTTAAGAAAGTTTTGGTGAAACATTAATACCGCCAAGATAAATTAAGAGAATCATTACCCGTTAATTAATTTATTTATCTTATTTATATATTTATAAATTTATTTAAAATAACGATAACCTTGCCGACACGCGACCTCGCGACGTTGTTCCGACGTCCTGTGTCTACTGGGGAATTGATTAGAAGCAACCACATGGAGGTGTAAAATAGGTATTTTTATTCTCTACATGGCGTCCATTCCGAGATTATTATTAGTATAACGCGAGCATTTCAGAACAGTTTGTTTTCCCAGCTGAACAAGGATCAAGTATAAAAACAGTTAATATTCCCAGCTGCATAAGACTTCCCTGAAACAGTACAGTTTTTTCTCGTAAGAACACATCTTTTCCCCAGCTGACCACAGAAATGTCCATCCTAGAACAGATCCTATTTCCAGCCGGATAACTTTTATTTGGAGCCATTATTTCCCAACCGAGACGACATCTCAGAACAGTTTATTTTTCCAGGCAAAACAAATCGATTTCCCAGTCGACGAGATACCAGTCCAGAAGCCAGGATGGAAATAATAACACAAATAACACAATACCTCGTTTTCTGGAAGGTACGAACAGGTCTAATTCCCAGCCAGTATACACCCTTAGTACACCTTATTTTCGAGAACACCTCCGTTGGTTGCTTTCGATTAATGAGAGGCCTTTCCATACTCAAATGTATATTTTTATGGTCTCTTGATATAATATTGTTTAATAATACATATAGAAAGTAGATGTTGTTCTTTAATACTAACGTTAACATAATAAACCTAAAAATCATCAGTTGAAATAAGAACAAATAATCACTCTGTGGATGAGTGACTTTGGAGCATAGTCTAAAGTTTCAAGACTGTTCTCTTTTGTGACGAAACAAAACAGCAAACGAGCCCATTGTGGTCTGTAAGATATGTGCACAAATCTCGTGAGAAAATATTTTTGCATAGATTTGATGAATGTCGAACATCTTTTGTTGCTATTTACATAGATTTGTTTACATGTTATCACCAACGACATATTTGTTTAGATCACACAAGAAGTATTCTTGTTTAATGTATTATTCAGATATAATCGATCGGGTTGTAGGCTAAGGTAAGCTAATATAAATACGAAAACATGAAAAGAATATGAACAATGCCATATAAAACTTTATATATGAAAATATTTATGTAGTCGATCAAAAATATTGTATTAAAAAGAGCATCAAGAAGTTTAAAGAAATTTGATAGCGGTGATTGGTTTATTATAACGAAGAATCCAGTCAAATGCAAGATCGTCAAGTGAACAACTTGCAATGGATTGGATTCTTCGCACTGTCATGGACACATTAAAGTGGACTAAGCACGAGTTCTTTGGTCGCTGTAATGGTTAACTGTGGAAATGAACCGATCAATTTTAAGGTCGTTTACTCAAAGCTGGAGATAATATCTGTCATTGTGGGAATGTACTTCATTTATTCCATTTTATCTCTCTGAGGTTTGCGCAATGTTTTACAGGATTTTTTTATGTAGTTTTTCAAAAGTATTTTTATGACCTATATGACAATGTTGACACATTAATAACTGAAAATTTTTAAAAGCCCCACAATTGCTGCTTAAAAACAAATTATTTTCCTTTTTAGAATTGAAGGACATTATTGTGTAATGATCACCTCCGTGTTTGTTTGTTTGTTTGTTTGTCTGTTTGTTTATGTGTTTGTTTGTTTTATTTGTTTGATTTGAAAGTTATAGCCATGAAGTCGTTTTGTATGTCGAGCATAAGCGGAATTTGTTCCATTTCCAATCGGCTTACTGCATTTATTTGCAAGATAGACAGTGTACACCTATATACATTTGTAGTAAAACTAACACACTTGCTAAATGTTTCAATGTATATTTGTTCTGACCCGATTATCAACGCTGACCCGATTATCCACGCTGGGCTGACCCGATTATAAACAGGCCGGC
>JAULBZ010006931.1:0-11936 GCA_032360805.1 Neoturris breviconis | reverse complement strand
TCTTCTCTAGCTAGGAAAACGAGCTGTTCTGAGATACACGCGTATGCTAGTAAAAATACTGAAATGGAGACCAGCTATAGAATAAGAACACCTGTTTCTCAGAACACCTCCGGTTGGCTGCTTCTGTACATATTCAAAGTTCTCCTGTAAATCTCCTCTTACATACTTCCTCTGTCAGATTTGCTCGGTGCATAGCCTGTTCAATCTAAACACAGACCATAGGACTGTCGTCCTGGAACGACAGTTCTGAACTAGAACTAGAATTTAAGCGAAATCATATTGTTATGCCGATTTGTTTGTGAACACGTGCTCTTGGAAGGTAAATGGAATTTATTCGGTAAAAACGTAGCTACTCAAAATTTTACCAAAAATGGAATTCTCAATCAAAACGCATTTCCTGGAACAACATAAGTAGTACATGATATTCTTAAAATCTCTTTTTGGCGCGTTGGTTCTGCAATAGTTTTATCCATAACGCTTCAACTCAAAACTAATAATAGACAAACAAACTCTCTTCCAGGAAGTCTACCATGTTCTGCTCATATTCCGCAATTCCTAATTCACAATTCTCCTTAATATGAATATAACCAATATTAAGAATTTGCTTTAACGCAACCCTGTTCCCAGGGCTTCTTGCCATTTCGAACACGGAAGAGTGCCGCTCTTCCGTGTCCGAAAAGGTAAGAAACCCTGGGAACGAGGTTGTGCTTTAACGCCAAGTGAGAATTATATCCTGTGGAAAAATTGATCAAACATATTGACATATTCCTCACCTGAATTACATTTAATTGGTCCGTTTGCATGACCGCTCCATCTAAATGGAGAGCTTTACAATGTCCGTATTCAGCAGTTATTCACGCTGTATTTATCATTCATTTACTACAGTGCGTGTGTGTGTGCGACGAACCTTTTATTCCACAATTACACGAGACTACTTAATCAATCCTCCTAGATCAATCCCAAAGGCCAAAACATGTTCAAAATCTGCAAAATAACTTTATTTTGCTGACTTTGAACAGATTTTTGACGGCTGGGATGTCAGTTTTCCCTCATGAAAGTAAAGTAAAATTGTTATGTTTCCAACACCCAAGAGGATAATATGTTCGAGATAACGGCGATTCTTGTGGGGAAAAACTTGCTCAAATTTAGTTTGATTTAAATTGTTATTTTATGTCAAAATTCAAAATAATTACTTTGTTTATGATAGTTTAGTTCCGAAAAAAATTCAGAGAATTCCTAAAATTTCGTTAGAAAACGATTTGTTATTTTTCAAATTAAGCTTTAATTAGAAAATTAGGCTATTGGTCATAACTTGAAGCCACCTATGATATGAATGCAATAACCTCATTTTAAGTATAATATTGAATATACTCCAAAAGCAACAAGCACTAGATTTCCGTGAGATTAATATTTCGATTTCCCCATTATTTTTCGGACATTCGGAAATTTTGCTAATTTTTTTGAAAAGATACAGGATATAAAAGACGTGCGTACCCTGCAGGTGCTCGCCGTCAAGAATCAACGTCATTCTAACATCTAGTCGTTTTTCTAGCGTCTTTACTGCGTACTTTGAACAAGGGTTAACTTTTCATTCCCTAAAACAAAACTCAAGCGATGAGTATTATTAACGTCGGAAGGACGTCCGTTTAAAGTTTTTATCGCAAAACGACACATTTTCAACGTTAATAATACGTCGGTAGGGTAGTACGGTAGGGTAATTCGAATTTAATGAATTTCGAATAAGTACAACAAATTGTGGAGAGAACTTAATTACGACCGCTTCTTCAGTAAGTCAGTACGGTATTCACTTTTTTCGTATGAAACATAATTATCAAATTCATCTTTAGCAATGATTAACAATTCTGGAACAAACCTGGTTTCAAAAATTCAGGTCAAGCAAATTATAAAAAATGCCTGAAATAAGACCAGACAATCTACAAACCTATCGAATATTGTTCCCGTATTACTCTTTTTTCAGACTGTGTATTGCCATATATGGTGCGATCATGGCAGTAATATCCCTTCACTAGATAATTCATTTGCACATGTTTCAAACACTGACTGTATCACAACCCAGTGAACAACAAGTTGTTCAAAGTCCGCAGTAAAGACGCTAGAACAGCGTTTTTTTTACTTACTACGGACTTTGAACAAGATTTTGCGTTATTTTGTTGTTGACTTTTACGGGGAGGGGGGTTAAAAAAGGGAGGCTTTTATTTCTTTGATAGAAAGAACCCTTAGAAATTCGTATTCTAAATATTGCTAAGATATTAGATAAGGAAATGGCACTATATGCATAAATGTTTAAAAGGTAAAGGTCCAAATATGGATGTGTTTCTAATAAACTCCCTGTTAAAGACATGTTTCCAATAAACGTTCCTTTAGGGAGGGTAGGGCGTTTATTAGAGAGGGAGGCGTTTAAAAGACAAAAGGATGAGTCTATATAATTTTTTTGAAGAAGAGTGGGGCGTTTATTATAAGGAAGCGTTTAAAAGAGGGGCGTTTATTAGAGGATTAACGGTATTACTCCCCATGGTATTCGACGTATATGAGAGAATATATATAATGAAAGCGGTAATCATAAATATAAAATGTTTCAAATACATTTATTAGTAAGTACAGGAACGCTCTTTAAAAATAAATATTATGTACAAAAAGTACATGTATTATACACAGGGCCGATAAAACGCTTTTGAAAGTGAGTGGTGCATCATAATATAGTGACTAAAGGAGGAAACATCATGGTTGGATCCGCTTGATAAAAACTTCAGAATTTGGTACTCCGTGTTGGCTAAAATTGCTATATTAGCATCAAAAATCGTTCTAAATGCACCGCAATATAACTGGGAAAAAAAGACAAATCACCCTTTCCCCGGTGTCGCCGGCTAAAAATGGATGTGGTCGCAGGACACCTGACACTAATCTTTTTAATGTATTTGATTTTAATTAGAAAAAGAAGCTTCCCAAACGTAAAATGTGGACTTTAATTCGTAAAATGTAAAATAAATAATTCTTTTCATTTTATATATCTGTAATAATTGAAGTGGAACCGTCCCCAAAATACAAGATAGCTGCCAAAAATGATTCAATGTCAAAGTCACATAAAAAAACTATTTTTGTGTGTATGGCCAATAGACAACAACTTAACCTTTGGGTATAACCTTTGATATTTATTTTAGGTGAATGTGCTTAAAACCTCGTAGAAATCTGTTTGAAAATTTTCTACGTCTCCACTTTTGATTTTTTGTTTTACCAATCGTCTGTCTCGAGTCGACGAAATCAAAAAATTGGGAAGCGGTCTCGTAACATTGCCTAGAATGCCAATACTAAATTTCGTGATGGTAGCTACCACGCCTTTTTGGTCTATATGCAATTTGGACCTTTTTTGATATATCTAATAGGAAAAGCGGAAAGCCGCTGCCGATGCCGCATAGTGATAGAAATAGTCCAATTAAACTTTGTTTGGTATGCTCAACCTCGTTCCTAGGACGGAGAACGATGTTGTAGTGTGCTAAAAAATGGCATAGCATATATTGATGTTTTTATTTGACCTTATCACAAACACATGACATTATTCATCATTCATTCTGGTTTTCATTATGTGCTTGTTCCTTGTCACCGTCTGTAAATGATAAATTATAAAAAAAAAAAAGATGGAGGAACTTACCGATCATGATCACTCATTTTATCGATTTTTCATTAAATCACGATAAACATTGAATAATAATGATAAAGATTCTAATAATAATTGTCATAATCGATAATGATACTTTAATTACTAGTTCTAGCTGTCATTAATTTTTAACGATATATGGTACAACGTTTAAAATCTATAGAATTCCGTCCCATATATTGCCATAGTGTAATATACAGGTCCATATTCTGTATTCTGTAAGGCTTGATTCTCACCAGTTAGAATTTTCTTTTTTCGGGAGAATTTCAAAATGCTCACAGGTGTAAACAAAGAAAAACATTATCACCGGTAATAAAACCTTTTTAATATTTTAATATTTACCCGTACGAGATATTCATGTAAACAGAAATGCCGGTATGAGATTAGCGTTCTAGAACGTTGTTCTAACGCTATTTTTCTGACTTTGAACAGGTTTTTGCCGGCTGGGTATAACCAATATTAAGAATTTGCTTTAACGCCGAGTGAGAATTATATCCTGTGGAAAAATTGATCAAACATATTGACATATTCCTCACCTGGATTACATTTAATTGGTCTGTTTGCATGGCCGCTCCATCTAAATGGAGAGCTTTACAATATCCGTATTCAGCAGTTATTCATGCTGTATTTATCATTCATTTACTACAGTGCGTGTATGTGCGACGAACCTTTTATTCCACAATTACACGAGACCACCTAGTCAATCCCAAAGGCAAAAACATGTTCAAAATCTGCAATATAACGTTATTTTGCTCACTTTGAACAGATTTTTGATGGCTGGGATGTCAGTTTTCTATCATGAAAGTAAAGTAAAATCGTTATGTTTCCAACACCCAAGAGGATAACATGTCAAAGATAACGGCGATTCTTGTGGGGAAAAACTCTCTCAAATTTAGTTTGATTTAAATTGTTATTTATTGTTATTTTATGTCAAAATTCAAAATAATTACTTTATTTATGATAGTTTAGCTCCGAAAAAACCGCAGAGAATTCCTAAAATTTGGTTAGAAAACGATTTGGTATTTTTCAAATTAAGCTTTAATTAGAAAATTAGGCTATTGGTCATAACTTGAAGCCACCTATGGCATAAATGCTATAACCTCATTTTAAGTATAAGATTAAATATACTCCAAAAGCAACAAGCACTAGATTTCCGTGAGATTAATATTTCGATTTCCCCATTATTTTTCGGACATTCGGAAATTTTGCTAATTTTTTTGAAAAGATACAGGATATAAAAGACGTGCGTACCCTGCAGGTGCTCGCCGTCAAGAATCAACGTCATTCTAACATCTAGTCGTTTTTCTAGCGTCTTTACTGCGTACTTTGAACAAGGGTTAACTTTTCATTCCCTAAAACAAAACTCAAGCGATGAGTATTATTAACGTCGGAAGGACGTCCGTTTAAAGTTTTTATCGCAAAACGACACATTTTCAACGTTAATAATACGTCGGTAGGGTAGTACGGTAGGGTAATTCGAATTTAATGAATTTCGAATAAGTACAACAAATTGTGGAGAGAACTTAATTACGACCGCTTCTTCAGTAAGTCAGTACGGTATTCACTTTTTTCGTATGAAACATAATTATCAAATTCATCTTTAGCAATGATTAACAATTCTGGAACAAACCTGGTTTCAAAAATTCAGGTCAAGCAAATTATAAAAAATGCCTGAAATAAGACCAGACAATCTACAAACCTATCGAATATTGTTCCCGTATTACTCTTTTTTCAGACTGTGTATTGCCATATATGGTGCGATCATGGCAGTAATATCCCTTCACTAGATAATTCATTTGCACATGTTTCAAACACTGACTGTATCACAACCCAGTGAACAACAAGTTGTTCAAAGTCCGCAGTAAAGACGCTAGAACAGCGTTTTTTTTACTTACTACGGACTTTGAACAAGATTTTGCGTTATTTTGTTGTTGACTTTTACGGGGAGGGGGGTTAAAAAAGGGAGGCTTTTATTTCTTTGATAGAAAGAACCCTTAGAAATTCGTATTCTAAATATTGCTAAGATATTAGATAAGGAAATGGCACTATATGCATAAATGTTTAAAAGGTAAAGGTCCAAATATGGATGTGTTTCTAATAAACTCCCTGTTAAAGACATGTTTCCAATAAACGTTCCTTTAGGGAGGGTAGGGCGTTTATTAGAGAGGGAGGCGTTTAAAAGACAAAAGGATGAGTCTATATAATTTTTTTGAAGAAGAGTGGGGCGTTTATTATAAGGAAGCGTTTAAAAGAGGGGCGTTTATTAGAGGATTAACGGTATTACTCCCCATGGTATTCGACGTATATGAGAGAATATATATAATGAAAGCGGTAATCATAAATATAAAATGTTTCAAATACATTTATTAGTAAGTACAGGAACGCTCTTTAAAAATAAATATTATGTACAAAAAGTACATGTATTATACACAGGGCCGATAAAACGCTTTTGAAAGTGAGTGGTGCATCATAATATAGTGACTAAAGGAGGAAACACCATGGTTGGATCCGCTTGTTAAAAACTTCAGAATTTGGTACTCCGTGTTGGCTAAAATTGCTATATTAGCATCAAAAATCGTTCTAAATGCACTGCAATATAACTGAGAAAAAAGACAAATCACCCTTCCCCCGGTGTCGCAGGCCCTGAATCCCTGCTGGCACCTAACATCAAAACAACGTCGATACAACGTCGGCATTGTTCCGACGTCGTGTACTCACTGAGATTTGTTTATGGAACACAGTCCGGATATCTCCGTACACCTGAAACTGCATTTGTCGGTTTCATGGTATGTCAGTAATAACATTCACAGAACGCAGTTGTCGAAATAAGAGTAAATAATCACTGTGGAGGAGGGATTTTTAAGCTTTGCTTCAGGCTACAACGCCTGAAGCTATGCTCAAAGATCACTTTTTCGCAGTGATTATTTTCTCTTTTTCAACCGCTCCAGGAGACCTTCACAAATAATTTTCAAGCGTTTTTTTTCTAGCATAGGAAGCGGTCTCCAACAATTAAATTGTTTGTTTGTTTGCTTGTTTATTTTTGGTTCTTTTCTTCAATTTGTATTGTCGGTAGTATTCAAACTTGTTGATATTCATCCTTTCTAATTATTTCAATATAGTCAGTGATAGATTCCGATTGCTCACAAAAACGAATACTGTATCCTCTCTCAAATAGGCGGTCGAAAAATATGTTATTCCTTTCCTTCCTCTTTACTTATTTTGTTGTTTTTTTAGCTAAGCGCATATTTTCTTTCTCTAACCATGTAAAAGCATTTTGTCAATCATTTGACTTCCAATAACATGCTTACACACATTCTCGTGTCCACAAAAACATAATTTTCACATATAAAAATAGCTACTATTTTAATCATCAGTACTTCGTTTTCTACTAAAAAACAATAACCAATAAATGGTATTAAACGTTGCAAACGCAATTGGAAACATCATTCTGGAATATTCATCTATTATATCCACACGAAATTCACATAAAAATCTACCAACAGATGTTCTTAAAGATCTAGAATGTTCTTCGTCATCGATCTCGTCATTATAATGATCTGCAGGTTTATGGTAGTTTTTACCTTCCAATACAACAATAAGTGGTTTATGTGCATAACCATTCTGTTGATGATGACTATGATTATTAGCATTGGAAATTTCAAATGATGTCTAGACAATAGGAAGTTAAGAAAATTATATAAATAATACATAGGACAGGTTTTAAAGAGCATACGAACCTAGGGGTCCAATTTGCGGGTTCCCACCTATGGGTCCCGCAGTCCCACGTTCTGGCTTTGTGGTATGCCCATATGAACTCCGTAAATCCCAGGCGGTGATTCTGGAAAGCAAGTAAATAAAATAAAAAAGCTCGTCCCCAGAACCCTTTTTTATTTTTCTCGGACTAAAACTCTTTTCTATAAGGTCCGAGAAAAATAAAAATAAATTCAAAAGAAGCTGGGGATGAGCTTGCACAATAATGCATTATCACCTTCTAAACTAAAGTAAAAACCATATGCTTTTGGATAAGAGCTATTGTAGCTAATTATAAGGATTGGACTGTATGAAACTTTAGAAGGTATTGATAAATTCTTCTAATCTTTATTATAATCCTGGATGACAGGATTGCTTTTAAGTTAGTTTGACCCTACAATTGAGTAGCTTAAGGTGTCCCATGAAATAAAACATGTGCCAAGACATGATAATAAAATAGGCATTAATTAAAACAAAGTCATTAATTAACACAAGTCATTAATTTCAAAGAATCCGCCATTGCCAGTAACTCGACACGTGCCAAACACGTATCAAATATTGATGGCTTCCTAAAGGTTGATTTCCATTACTTCAAATATATAGCGCAAAAGCCTACCGAATACGGTTCCGTATTAGGCTTTTACTCTGTGATAATCGATTAAATTCTCTAGAACGATTAAACGCCCCACCTCCAATCACGATGATTTCTTTATAAACGCCCCTGTCGTATAGACACCCCTATCGAATAAACTCCCCTAACAAATTTAATTTTCTAATAAAAAACCCCTAAAAATAACGATTTGATTAATAAACGCTCCCTCCCCCCTCCTACTTCCACAACGGAAATTGTGATTTTTTTTAATAAATTCCCTTTTCCTCCATCTACAACGAAAAATTCGTTTTTTTAAATAAACGCCTCCCTCCTGCATCTACAACAAAAATGGTGATTATTTTTAATAAACGCCCCTAAAAAATGTGGATTTTTGATTAAACACCCCGGGGATTTATTCGTTTACTTGCGGAAAATTCCGTGCAAAAGCCAAGAGAAAATATTCTATTGGTAGAAATTAACGTCACATGACATTTTACATGTTTCATAAATACAAGAATTGGTCCGTAATCTGTATGTTAAAAATAATAATTTAATTGAGGTGGAACTTACTTAATTGTTTGTTTCACGTGACTCACCTCGGAAGAAAAAAACACCGAGTCGGCCGGTCGGTAGGTCGGTAATCCAATATTTAAGAATTCCTTTACCCTTCATCCACACAATATGTCAATGTTAGAAATACTTGTTTGTCAATCGTTGGGTTTGAAATTGTTTTTAGATGATCACAAACTGAACTCAATAAAACGCCCATAAAATAGAAGATAAAATATATAAAAAAAGAGCGTTTTGTAACTGTGATCAGAATTATTACTGCTTGAAATTAGATAAAAAAGTATAAGGTCTTTTAAGGTCAGTAAATTGGTCATTTTGCATCAATAAAAATATTTCTCAATTTATCGACCCAAAAACTTTCCACTCGGTCCCAAAAGTCCTGGGTCGGTCGAGTTACGCGAAACAAACAATATTTTTAGGTACGTCTAATTTGCAAACTCGCTCTCGTTTGTCTAATTTGGAAATAATAAGCTACTCTACAAATTACAAGGAAAAACTCAACGGAATTAACGGAAATGTATCTACCTCTTTTATGTTGTTATTTCGTGCTCTAACTTCACCACCCTTTCCTTGCATATGACTATTATTTTTCTAGAAATTAAGAAAACATCAATTAACCATGATCCAAGTCTTAACTTTTACCCTCGATTTAATTATTCAGGTCTCAGGTCCCACTCGCGCAACATTTTCCAACAAAAATAGACAGTCAAGTTTAAATAGTCATAAAATCTGAACTACACAAGCTAGATCAAAACTTGAGTCAATTTTGGAATACCCAAGACGTATGACGTATGACGTACATCTGACCTTTACAAAAGAGTGAACTTCTCAGAGAATGAAAGTCTACTGAATGTGTATCCGTATAGCTCCGTATATGGACTGTGTATTACCATATATGGAAATGCAAAATCTGTATATGGAAGTATAGACCTATTTATATGTATATGAAAACGACGCGTTGGTTGCTTAAGGTAGAACTTTTTGCAATGCAATAACTTCTTTTTTGTGCAGCGACTGTACAAAATGGAAGTTATTGCCTTGTAATAAGTTTATTTTTGTGTATTTCTGAATAAGTCTTAGGAGCTCGCCAGTAGCTTTTTCACTCAAAGACCGGCTCTACCCTAGTGAGTAAAAACTTGTTCAGAGTCCGCAATAAAGACGCTAGAACAAAGTTGAAAATGTTGTCCTAGCGTCGTTACTGCGGACTTTGAACAAGTTACTGCCCACTTGGACATTCAACAACAGGATTGGCGACAGTATGGTTTATGATCCTTGCTAAACTCCTACATTTCCTTAACATGATTTTTAATTTTCTATAAGACTTTAAAGTACGTGGGAAATAGATTCCACATAAATTGGATTTATCATAAATATAGAAAAAGTTTGACGTGTATATCCTACGACAAGATATTTTTCTAATTTATGCTTTCCATAACACGCGAAAGCAATGTTTTTTTTTTATATAGAACATAACTAATACAAGTTAAGCTGATAAATTCATTAGTTATACTAACGAAACTCTCAAATATTAACATTTTATCCTGCCCGAATAAAATTTAGTTACATACCACAGCGTGAAAGCCTACCGAGTACGGTCCTGTATTTTCTCTGTATTCGGCCTCTCTTTACAAATGTAAGGTCCTTGGAAGTATTCAGGACAGTATTAAAATCCTGTTACTTAGGTATATGTCAGGTGACGTCGCTTTCAGCCAATGTTATGGCTTCATTTAGAAATCGCACAAACGAATTCGCCTAATGGAGATCCGCCTTTACTACATTAACGGATTAGATACCTGATTTGCTTCGTTCCGTAGCCTTGCTTTCTTCATATTTTCTAATTTCTGTGCACTGTTTTGTTTTTCTTTGTCAGTAAGGTATAACACCAACGTATACTCTATCAATACAGCAAATACAAATAAAAAACTAACAATCAAATACCAATCCACGGCTTTTATATACGACACCTAAAATAAGTCAATTAATACCTACTTCCCTGCTGGCACACAACGTCGGAACAACGTTAAATCAACGTCGTGACGTTGTTTTGACGTTGTTCCGATGCCGTCTGCTTACTGGGTTATTGTTTTTTTGTTTTTATGTTTCCTTATTTATTTCTAACCTCTACATTACATGTTACAGGCAATACATTTCATTCTGTGTATGTGAATGGCAATACTATTACATATGGCAATACTATTCACATACAGGTAAGGCCGTGATAAAATGATCTTCTGTTTAGCGCAAAACGCACGCATGCTTGCTTTTTGTACCGCACGTAACGATTTTTCCAACTTTTTGCCGCATGAAGCTATTTTCCTAACTTCTAATTCTTTTCTCTCGTTCTTTCTTCATTTGAAGTATAATTATTTAACCTTGTATATTGTACGTATGTATCTCTGAAACCAATGATGATTCAAGCAATGCTATGTGAAGCTCAGTCATCGTGTTTGGAGTTCACGATTTAACGTCCCCCACTTTTCTACCTGCTAAAACACAATTTAAAAAACAGTCAAACACGAATTTTGAAGAAGGAACTAAACGAACCAAATAAAAACTATAAAATTAAAGCGCATCTATGTTTTACTTTTCAAAAAAAATAGCGTGCGCGTCGTTCTATTTTATAAATAAAACGCATCGCGCATTGCAGTTTTCTTCATTTTACGCTAAACAAAATATCATTTTATCATGGCCTAAATTCCTTGATTCGTATCTTTATGCTGTACAGGTGCCACACCAAAAAAGTTTTAGAGAATATTTGATGACCAAAGTATCCCAATGGACAAAAACTTGTTCAAAGTCCGCAGTTAAGGCGCCTGAACTGGAAAGACGACATAACTACACTAAAAATGTTGTTCTAGCGTCTTTAAATACGTTTTTGTCTACTGGCATACTTAAACAAATAAAGTTATGCGTGATGGAGAAAAACTTGTTCAATTAGTTCAAAGACTGCAGTAAAGACGCTAGAACAACGTTTTTAGTGTAGTTATGTCGTCTTTCCAGTGGGATTCAGACTTTTGTTGCCAACTTTGTATGCATTGAACAACAGAACTATATATAATATACTACTCACTTTAGGCATAGCTGTGTTTAACATATTTAAAATGGTTGTAATGGTTAAAACAGATGTTATTCCTAATGCAACTCTTGCTGCAGTTGAATCTTTTGGTATACAAAAGCTGATCCATGATATCATTACAATAAGTGCACAAGGTGCGTACAAATGAAGAAAGAAATAACCAGTTCTTCTCTCTAATACGAATGTTGCAGTTAATCCTGACCAATTACCTTAAATAAGTAAAGTACAAATGTTATTACTCTGCAGTATCAAATATACGGAGGGGAAGGGGATGT
>JAULBZ010006930.1:0-11938 GCA_032360805.1 Neoturris breviconis | reverse complement strand
TCTCAAAATTATTGAATTTTACTTTTTTAAAGCTGCTAAGATATCTGCTTTTGGTAACGAATTTTGGAGATGGCTTCACACAGTGATTATCTACTCTTATTCTAAGAAAATTCCTCCAAATAAACGATATACCTTCGCAAGTAAAGTTTTGCCACAACCAGGAGGACCAGCTAGTAATATACCAGGTGGGGTTGTTAAACCAAGTGATTCAAATTCCTCAGGATTTTGTACTGGTGCCTTTGAACAATTATAATAATAATAGTAATAAACTTATGAACTACAGCAGGGGTTAAAACAACTGCCAGTCATTACTGGAGAGGAGAGTTTTTGAGAATATGTTTTGCCAATTTGACTCTCCTCCGCAGTGACGACCGACAATTATTTTAACCCTTGCTACATACAGCATATAAATTTTGAGCTGAAAAAACCCAATGCAAATGTGTATTTCTCATTATCCCTACCATGATCTTAATTATTTTAATGCAACGCTCTTCATGCCCCTATAACATGTAGTAATAAGCTTCCCCGTTGGTGCGTAACACTGCTACTCTACTGATGGTAAATACTCTTACTCTATTTTTATAAAACTTGCGTTTCATGTAGAACATTTTATGTTTGGCCGCAATGATGCTTGAAAGCAAAATATTGAAGATAAATTTCTTGTGGGCTTTCAAAACTACATGCTTTCAAACTAACAGACATCACCTGTGGAAGAGTAGTTTTCCTGTGGTAAAAACTATACTATACTTAAAAATACTCCTCGACTGGTGATATTTAACAATTTTTTTGAAGCATGTCATGACTAAGCAAAAATAATAATAACAATGCAAAGACAGTTTTTGTGGCGTAGGTAGCAAAATGTGAAACATAGCATTGAATGAAATGAATATCCAAGTGGAAGTGCAGTTTTCGAAATAAGAACAACCACTGTGGAGAAGAGATTTTGAGCATCGTTTCGGGCTTTCTAGCCCGAAGCAATACTCAAAAGTCACTCCTCTATAGTAATTATTTGTTCTTATTTCAAATACTACAGTGGTATGGGTAGTGATAGTGTAACTATAGCAATGGTTAAAATAAATACCCAATCACGATATAGAACAGAGCATGGCATCAGTACCTTCACAACCCATAATAAGGCTTAAAATAACTGGTGGTCATCACTGTGGAGGAGAGATATTTAAGAATATTTTCAGCCAAAATATTCGGCTAATGACTGCTAGTTATTTTGAACCCTGCCATAGAATGAAATGATATAATAAACGTTACCATTATAGCCATGGTAAGTTCATCTCGTATATCCTCTAGTGCACCAATATCCTCCCATGACACATCAGGAACAGTTGCAAACCCTTCACGTTTAGCGGATGGTTGCACATTAGGCAATGCTGACTAAATATTAAATAACAACAATTTCATAGCAAAGCAGTGGTCGAAATAAAAGAGAATAATCAATGTGGAGGGTGAGCATAGCTTCAAGCCTCAAGATAACGGTCAAATATCACCTGTGGAAAAGCACTTTTGAGTACAGTTTTCAGCTGCAAAGCAGAAAACTGTACTCAAAGAACACTTTTCCACAGGTGATGTCCGACCATTACCTTGAGAGTTAAAGCCTATGCTATCCTCCTCAGTGATTCTTTACTCTTATTTTGACAAGCTTGATATTTTTCTCTGCAGATTGTAGCTCCTTTAAATCTACCAGTGTTTGAACTAAGAGTAAATAATCAATGTGGAGGAGAGATGTTTGAGCACAGCTTCAGGATTTGCAGCCACTGTCACCAAATATTATTTAAATCAAAGGTACGGTATTGAAAGTAGCCCACCAAACCAAGTGAAAGTTAAACCTAAGCACATAATATGATTTGCCTAATACACATTATACGTCAGTGTTTGAAATATGTCTTTATTAAGATGGTAAAGCTTATTTTTACCTTTTACCTTTCTCAAGGTAAAATTATGTCAGTAGTGAAATTTCATAACATAGCCTGAAGCAATGCTCAAAAGTCACTCCTCCATAGTGGATATAAATTGGATTGGATACACACGATATATATACTTCATAGCATTATGTATAAACTAAATAATAAAATTTAATTAAAGGTTATAAAATATATTATTATGCTGGATATGAATTGGATACACACATTATACATCATAACATTATGATAATATATACACTAAATAATATAGTTTAGTTTTACAAAACATATTATTGTGCTCTTATGTTCTGTGGGATCATTAAAGATAAGTGTATTAAACATATGAATAACATATGAATAAAACATGTTATCTATTAGCAGTAATAAAATAATATAGTAAAGTAAAGATGGTTGTCATCATCTGTTATTAAAATTAAAAAGAAATAAAGAATAATGAAATAGAAGATTAAACACTCCTTAAAACAATTTATTTTTTATCAAAAAAATCTTTCTCTGTTGAATTGTGTATTGTCATTATTTCTAATTTGAATTGGGAGTATATAACTAATAATGTATTAAAAAATTATACTCATAATAGTAATTATGTGTTTAGTGGCCCTACACATTAATAATTATTTCAAAATTGAAAATGAAAGCTTCCCAAAATCAAAATGGAGACTTCAATTCTTGACATTTCTATGAAAAATATCACATATCATCAAAAAATTAAGGAGGGAGCTTTCCCAAAATATAAAATGTCACATAGAAAAAAAGTATTATCTATGTCCAAATGTGATTAAGTCAACTATTTAACTTTTTGGTATAACCTCTGGTCAAACCTTTTATTGAATGTGGTCAAAGTTACTTTTCTAAGTCCAAATATGCTATGGTCAAAGTCTCATAGCAAAATTTAAAAACTCTTTAACTATTGGGTATAACCTTTCACCTAACCTATTACTGAATGTAAAATCAAATTTTTGATTTTTTTTTAAGTCCCCACTTTTGAAAAAATTCCTTTTTTGCCGAAACTTGGTCCCAAATTGACGAAATTAAAAGAAATTTGGCCAGCAGTCGCGTAATATTGCCTAGAATGCCATAATTAAATTTCAGGATGGTATTATGCCTTTTCGGTCAATTGGACTGAAAATACAATTTGGACCCTTTTTGCCCAAAACTCGGGACCAAGTGAACGGAATCGAAATCTTTTGGCAAACTCTTTTAGAATTTTGCCACGAATGCTGGTACCGAATTTCGAAATGCTAGCACTTTGAGAACATGGTTTATTAAGAAAAGTGGGCCGCTGCCACCCCCACAAAGTGATAGCAATAGCCCATCCAAACTTTGTTTGGTAACCTAAAATAAATAGGAGATCCTACTTAAGCATAAAATAGTATCAAAAAGAAGGAGTGCATAAAATGAACATCTTGAATTTGACTCCTTTCTCCAGGAAAGGTCGATCTCAAGCGTGTTGACATGACAGTACTATCAAGTGCTCTCATTCTCGCTTCTAGTTTGAAACAATACTATGCTTGGATTAAAAATGCAGTAGTAACGTTTGCAAGCATGCCTGTTTCATATTTAAGAAATACTTAACAAATCTACACGAATGATGCTAATAAAATACATAACCATGATTACAAAATAATATGGACAGGCAATCAATAGGGGGCTAAAAGAAGCAAGCCTGAAATAACTGTCAGACATCACCTGTGGAGAAGTGTTTTTGAAAAGTATTTTTCCACCTTTTGTACTCAAAGATACTCCACAGGTAGTGTCCGACCGTTAATATCAGACTTAAAAAGCATTAATAGCAATGTGAAGGAGCGGTGGCATCAACCATCAACATCAAACATTTTCAATGAATGAATGACTGATTAAAAATGAAGCACAAACCTGACATAACTGCTGAACATCACCTGTGGAGAAGGAAGCTGAACATTATTTTTAAAAACACTCCTCAACAGGTAAGGTCTGAAAGTTATTTTCAGGCTTGGGAACAGACTAAAAAAAAGTTGTGTACATCAGGAAAAAAAAACTCACCTCAAAATGTTCTGTAGAAATATACAATTTACTGAGCTGATCTTCGGTAAGTGGTGGCTGATCTCGTAACCATGATGTAGCTGGTACAAAATAATTTAATATATAAATACCATCGTATGAATAAAAAATCAATTTGCTTTACAAAGATTAAGATTATGTAATGAAGAATTTTCCGAGGTTGAAAGACTATATTTAAAATAAATCGAAGGACTACATCAACCAAATTGTAATTTATTGACATCTTTGTTAATCTCGCAATCACCCAGTGGGCACAAACTTGTTCAAAGTCAGCAGTAAAGATGCTAGAACAACGTTGATCGTTGTTCTAGTGTCTTTACTGTGGACTTTGAACAAGTTTTTGTCCACTGGGCAGGCTCCTATTTTAAGATCAGCGGTCGCAATAAAAGCAAATAATCACTGTGGAGGGGGATTTTTGACCATAGCTTTATGCTCAAAAATTACCCCTCCACAGTGATTATTCATTCTTATTTCGACCACTGAAGGTATTATATATTTTAAAAAATTCCCTATAACAACATACACAAAATGCTATGTGACCTATTCAGAATGTAAATCATGGTTAATATAAAATAGACGTCAACATGTTTCTAAGAGCTTCCCTATGGAGAGTGTTATGTCAATGAGCTTGCAATGGATTGGTTTTATCAGTATGAAGAAGCCAACCCACCATTGCCAGATTGTTTATTCTGTACTTTTCCCTATTTAATGAAATGATTTCCTCAGTACATACTTTATTTTTTATAAGAATCATGTTTCTTTCGATTGAGATTATTAACCACCCTTTCCTGTTTAGAGGCTCAAAATGTTAAATAAAATAAAAACCAAATTTGTTACAATTCATTTCTACTAAGCTTTTCGATAAAACACCATTTTCAAGTACAATGATAAATCATTTTATAAACTGGATGTTCTTATTTTTTATAGTTTTTTCTTCATTTGATTTATGTGTATACTATATTTAGATGTATGGTCTTTATACAACAAAGATTCATCCTTCACAAATGAATAAATATTTCATTCATTCAATTTGTTGATTTCATTCATTTTTTTAGCTAAATATTAGCAGTGAGAAATCTGCGTTATATAGACGCCACCAAAGTGTTATGACTTGAACCTGACGAGTGAAATTTGAGCCTGTATTTTCAATTTTATGCGTAAAAAAAAAAAATCAATTCAAAACCTTAGATTTGAGCCTTTTATTCTTAGGATTTGAACGACTTTTGAGCCCCAAAATGTTTCTTAAGATTTTCTTAATTGTTTGACAATTTTTAGACTAAAATGTTCTTATAAAAAAATAAGGTGTGTACGGAGACACTAATCCATTGCAAGATTGTTGAAATATTCTTTCTTTTATGTAAACTTTATTTAAGAGACGATCCCCAAATAACTTCAGTATAAATTACCATTAGATTCTTTAAGACTGCTGTCCTATATAAATAATGAAAGAAAACTGCAAGTTAAACTGCAACAATTCAGACTTACAAACAATACAAAAAGTGGATAAGGATGCTATTAGTGTAAGATGTATGTTAGAAAAGTAAACTGTAACGCAAATGTTAGTGCAAATCATTCAAACCAAGCCTGAATATACTGCCAGACATCATCTGTGGAGTAGTGTTTTTGATTACAGCTTTCAACATCAAAGCTGAAAACTAGACTCAAGAATGTCCGGAAGCTATATTCAGGCTGACAAACCATGTTTGACAACATTGCATCAATCATTTTGGCAACCAGGAATGAAAATAACTGCCAAGTATCACTGTGGAAGAGAGTTTTTTCCGAATATTTTCAGTCAATTTGGCTGCAAATATTCAGAAACATTTTCCTCCACAATTTGCAATGGCTTGCAAACATCCAATGCAATGTTAATGTTGACGTTAACAATACCGGTGAGAGATTGCCGTGGTCGAAATAAGAGCCAAATAATCACTCTAGAGGAGGAATTTTTGAGCATAGCTGCTCAAAAATCACTCCTCCACAGTGATTACTTGCTCTTATTTCAAACACTGACTTGACATCCTTCAAAATAGTTGGAAGACCGTCAAACACGCAACAGAAACAAAATGTTCTAACATTCACGATGCAATGTTGCTTGAACGGTTCGCACTCAGTTTAAAAAATGCACTTCAGAAATAGTTTTTCAATCCTACATAGATGACAAAAACGTAATCAACATTGAGTAGGAAATACCAAAATACGACAAGAGCAATTGAAAAAATATCTTGCTAGTAATATGTGACAATACTTGAAAATCGATAATCTCTAAACAAAATGATTAACTCAGGGCTCAAAATAACAGCCGGTCATCACTGCGGAGGACAGATTCTGAAAAAAATCTCCTCCACAGTGATGACCGACTGTTATTTCGAGCCCTGTTAACCGAAAGAAATTTTATGTGAAGAAGGGTGTTTAGGTCAAGATTCTTGCTACGGATTCTAAACCAAGTGTGTTCCTAACGAGCTAATCAAAAACAAGACCAGTGACTTAGTACCCTTCTCCATAGATAACTTTCTGAGAAAACTAATACTCACTTGACCAGTTGATTTTACAGTATCGGAATCAGTAAATAACTGAACTACAACTTTATTCTGTTCTTCATACTGCTTGAAAGCGCTAGAAGGCGAACGATTTGTGAAAATAAAATTTAATAAAATCTTGTATTTTGCCAATAAGGTTGCAAAATTTAGGAAGAAAATCAATTTCTGGATTGACAAAATAAGTTTTTACTTTAGAGAGTTTGTTGATTTTAATCACTGCAAAGGGATTTTTGAGCATCGCTTCATGCTTTCTAGCCTGAAGCAATGCTCAAAAATCTCTCCTCCAGAGTGACTATTTTCTCTTATTTCGAACATTGACTTATGTCAAACAGTGTTGTAAGTAACTAAGAATCATGAAATAGCACTCAGCCTTTTTGAGAGTATTTTGTTATATTCGAATAAATGCTTCTCTTAGCTTATATGACTACAAATTTTATGACTTTTTCTACAATTTATCTAGGATCATCTTGAAAAAGATGTTTTTGGTAACTAGGGATAATTTTGCCCTAGCAAACATATTTTTGACAGGTACTAAGGTTCTTATTTTTGCTTGAAAATCATTTTAGTATATAGTTTGGAAAAAAAAACTTCACCTAAAAATTAATTTTTCTGCACCGCCTGTTTTCTATACTACCTATTTTCTAAATTTTACTAAAATGTTAATTAAGTGTTGATCTAAATTTCTGGAAAGTTTCAACACTATAGCATGGTTCCATCAAAAGTTATGGAGGAGGGAGAGGAGGGGGGAGGGGACTTTTGCTATTCAGAGCCCCAAAAAGCCTGGCCGGCCGGCCTGAATACAGTTAAATAAACGTGCCTATTAAAGTTTAAGGAAAACACCTTCTTTGATAAATTCATTGTGTGTTTCAAGTAATGAATTCGGATGCAGAGGAAGCATAAATGAACATGCTCCTGTTGGAGTTATTAAAATGGTATAGAACGAGAAGATATGGATAAAAGTTCTCGCAAGTACACGTTTTCTTCCAATTGAAAATTTGATGAATGTCCCTATTGAATAAATGTCTCTCCCCCTCCCCCCCTAAGAATAAGAAAATTAGATAAACGCACAAAGTATTTATTCAGATAAATATGATACTCAAAAACACTTCTCCACAGGTGCAAGAAATATATCTTCAGCAGTTAAAATACC
Source organism: Neoturris breviconis (assembly GCA_032360805.1). Taxonomy (NCBI): domain Eukaryota; kingdom Metazoa; phylum Cnidaria; class Hydrozoa; order Anthoathecata; family Pandeidae; genus Neoturris; species Neoturris breviconis. The sequence goes on along the minus strand of JAULBZ010006930.1, from coordinate 4,274 downwards.
TCCCAGTCAGCACTGTGGAGGAGAGGGAGAGATTTTTGAAAATGTTTTCAGATAATTTGGCTAATAATGTTCTGAAAAATCTCTCCTCCACAGTGATGACTAGCAGTTATTTTAACCTATGTATGTATCTTACTTATCAACAGCGCACATAGCAGCCTCTCGAGCAAGTGCTTGAATATCAGCTCCGACAAAACCTGGTGTTTTTGAAGCAATTCTGTCATAATCAAAATCCTCAGATAACCTCAAATCACGACAGATCACCTGTAAAATGCTAAAGTAACAATGTGTAGTATTTGAAATAAGAGCAAAATCAATGTAGAGGAGTGATTTTTAAGCCTGTCTGTCAAAGATTGTTGTAAGTAGCTATAGAAATCGAGAAATCAAACTCAGCCTTTTTGAGAGTATTTTGTTACATTTGTGATAAAGCAGCCAGTTTAAGAAATATAACAATAATAACGTTTAAAATACACAAAACGACTACTAACCCCTCTCGCACTCTAGTTATGAGTGACAGAATTGAATATAGTATTAGTAAAGCCTAGTTACCCTTTGCGTGCATTCTTGTCAGGAATTCCCATTGCTATTTCACGATCAAATCTTCCAGCTCTTCTTAAGGCAGGATCTAGTGAATCAGGTCTATTTGTAGCCCCTATTACTAATACATGTGAATCTGCACTTGCCAATTCTAAAGAAAAATATCAACGGATTTCCTATGTCCTTCTTTACAATATGATAAGCTCATCTTCAGGATAAGTATCCAATCAATAAAAAGACTCAATAGCCTCAAAAGAAACTATTTATGTATATCTTACTACTTTTAATTTCGCACCCCTCCATTTAAGGTGCACGAAAATTAAAGGGGTTATCTTCGCACATTAAAGGGGAAAATGGACAAAATATGCGCAAAATGGTGAAAAATGGCAAATAACGGATGTGAGAGAATATTAGAGGCGCAAAAATAAAAGTGGTCCTGACAGCATTATTAATAGACCTAATCACAAATAATGAAAACGGGACCGCAGGAAGTTATTGCATTGCAACAAGTTTCTACTTTGAGCAACTATTTGGTTTTCGTTAGTATGTTAAAAGGGTCTATCCATCCAATTAGAAGTATGTGTTTTGGATATAATATTGGATAGGGTCCTTAGCTTGGTTCACACAGGGTGTTCACATTAACTTGCATTTATTTAATGGCACTGAGTCTTGCCACCTATTGTGAGAACTTTGTTATACCAAGAGCGTACTATAGGAGTATATCAAGTCAGTGATACAAAGGCCATATGATCATATACCAATCACTATAAAGCCTGAAGCTATGTTAAAAAATTCCTTCTCCACAGTATTTATTTGCTCTTTTTTCAACTACTGTAAATCATACCTTACTCCATTTAATATTTGCGGCCCCTTCAATTTTTGAACGTTTTAAGGTGTGTGAAAATTAAAATGGCGCGAGAGTCAGATTTGTGAAAATTAGAGGCTAGAATATTAAAGGCAAGAAAATATGAGGACACAAACAAAAGAAAGAATAAGGCACATCATCATCATATGATTTATTCCCCACACTTCAAGTGTCAGTTCAAAATAATAATACCTCATAGAAATAACAACCAATTTTAACATCATACATAAAATGATCTTCTCAAGTAACAGCCAGTCAAATTTCAGCATTGTTTACTTTCCTCAGATAATTATGAGTAAAGTAAAACATAAATTTTAGTGATCGATTTAAGAGTAAATAATCACTGTGGAGGAGTGATTTTCGAGAATAGCTTCAGGCTTTATAGCCTGAAGCTATTCTAATAAATCTCTCCTCCATAGCAAATTACTCACTCTTATTACGACCACTGAATTTATTACCTGTTTCAAAGAACTAAAAACTTTAAAAGTTAACATACCATCCATACAAGTTAATATTTGCGTCACAACTCGACGCTCCATCTCCTTTCCAGCATTTTCCCTTTTAGGTGTTATAGAATCAATCTCATCAATAAATAAGATACTAGGGGCCATCATCATTGCTTCGGTAAATAATGATCTGATTTTTTGTTCAGATTCTCCACTAATTCCAGATACAACTTCAGGAGCAGCTATCTTAAAGAATGGAATCTGCAACTCCTATTAAGAATAAAATCAAAGGAACTGTTGCTCATCACCGTGGAGGAAAGATTTTTCAAAATATTTTTTACTCAATTTGGCTCTAAAAAGTCTTTCCTCCACAGTGATGAATGGCTGTTATTTCAACCCTTGATTAACTGGAAACAGAGTTTAAAATAAGAACAAAATAATCACTGGAGAGAAGATGTTTGAGTATAGCTTCAGGCTTTATATTAATTCACAACATCATTCAATTCTGATATCAGAAAGAGCATTTATCAGTACTGTTCAAAAAAAATATCAAAAGGGTCAATGACAACTTTCACTGTTTTCATGCACCCAACGAAGCTTTATATACTCAATACTTAAAATGTAATAATATTCTTCCTGTGCAATGAAGTATGTCATAACAAACAACACACTGTACTCTATTCCCCAGCATGAGAGCATAATAAGCACTAATCTAAGTAAGGGTGCATTTATAACTCCATTTATTTGTACAACGGTATTGAAAGGGCTAAAACAAAAATGAATCGTGGAAAGTCAAATTTAACAGGAAAAAAACGATTATACACTTACACCAGCTATAGCATTAGCAAGCAACGTTTTCCCACAACCTGGTGCACCATGGAGTAGAAATCCTCTTGGTGGTTTGATGCCTAACTGTGTAAAAATTTCTGGGTGCTTCAAATGCAATAATAATTTGCTAACTTCCTAAAATGACAAAGATATTAAATAAAATATACTCAAAGTGAGTGGTAGCAACGCTGAACCTTTTATTCTAATGTTATTCCCAATGCTAATAATGTATTATTACAGATTATACAAAAGGGTAGTGACCCCAGTGAGCAAAAGCTTGTTCATAGTCAGCAGTAATGACGCTAAAACAACGTTGAATGATGTTGTTCTAGTACCTTTACTGCAAATTTTGAACAAGTTTTGTCCATTGGGAAAGGTTACATACAATGTTCATCATATTTCTACCAGTATGGATAAGTGAAAAGGGAGGGACCAAAAATAATGTTTGACCTATACAAAAAAAAGATATGCTACCTGATGTCAACGTTACATTTTCCACACTCGTAAAGAATTATGTGATAGAGGCTATACCAATAAAGAATGTTTTGTTATTTGATTTGTTAGTTATAGGTGTGGTTGTTTCCTCAGTGATTGTTTCCTCTTATTTTGACAATGATACATTTTTTGTATTTTATGCAATGGAATTGAAATTTCGTTTTTTTTTTTTTAAATATTATTGGGTGATAAAATGATGTAAACACTTCTTTACATAAATTTGTATTTTTGGGAGGTAATTGCTTTTTGAGACAAAGGCATTTTTAAAAAATAGAACTTGTGTTTATTTTACTACACATCAATGTTCGATGAGAAATAATCCTCACGCATAAATAATTTATGTAATTAATTATTATCAAAAATGGTATTTGAATTATTTATACCAGGAACTTTCTGATGACATCATGTATTTTTTTTCATAAACAGTAATTTCAATACATCAACAACCTAGTCAAGCATAAAACAACCATAAATCAGCCTATCTAATGAAATTAGGATTTAATAAAAGAATACAAGTATTCTAAAATGTAACTTTTTTCTCTTCTTCCTTCATCTTATTTCTAATTGGCTTTTTGTGAATCTTAGCTGCATAAATAAAATATTTATAGAGTATTTCAATCCCCCCTCCAGGAACCCATGTTATAATGATATCTAAACCAGCAATGATGATGAATGATTATTTCATTAAATAACAATTATTCGTCAAAAAATACTGAGTTTTTGTTTTTTATTTGTTTTCCCCATTAAGGCAAATAAATCACCCATAGATTTTTCCCCACTAATGGAAAGAAGGCACCATAGATAAACCCATCCACGGATAGGCCCACCCCTAGAATAGTGCTATCACCATAGATAGACCCTGGTCTTATACATGGCAGTTTACGATAATTTGAAACAGACTTATTTGTAAGAAAATAATGAAACACAGTATAAAGTGATTTTTTAGAAATATTTTAGAAGATCTGATGGCATCATAAAGTTATCAGAATTTTATTTGCATGCTTAGCACCTAGTTACATTAGGAGCCAACTCCAAAATTCGTTACCAAAAGCAGATATCTTAGCAGCTTTAAAAAAGTAAAATTCAATAATTTTGAGAAAAATTAA
>JAULBZ010006928.1:0-11940 GCA_032360805.1 Neoturris breviconis | reverse complement strand
ACTTTTTCAAACGCAAGTTGTCTTTCTTTCTCGAGATTAGACGTCCAAAACAAAACTATTTCGAAAAACATTTGTTAAAAAAAGAATTTGACTCACGCAATTATTTTGACCCACTCAATTATTTTGACCCACGCAATTATTTTGACCCACACAATTATTTTGACCCACGCAAATTGAAAAATAACCCACGCGAAAATCAGACTCACACGATTATTTTGACTCACGCAAAATCGTAACCCACGTACCCACGCAAGCACGTCACCCACGCAATTTAGCAGACTCTATTGAACACTGTTGATGAAGAAACCAATTCAGTATTCTAAATAAGAGCAAATAATCACTGTGGAGGAAGTGAAGCAATGCAGAAAATTCACTCATCCACAGTGATTATTTTGCTCTTATTAGGAGCACTGACAATACTATTCTTTGATGATATAAATTTTGAGTTCTCTTGGATTTTTTTGGGACATCCTTGTTTTGAGCATAAGCCTTCATTTGGGGGCATGAAATTTGATGGTTCTAATATAACATTTCAGGTAAAGGTGTATATTTTTATGATATCAGAATTTAGTAATGATGTAAGGGGCCATCTTAAAATTTTGCTTCAAAACCAAATTTTTTGGCAGGGTTAAATCATCTAAAATTATCAAAATTCAACAAAAATGAATCTGTGCAGGAGTGTGTTAGGGCAATGAGCTTGCAATGGATTGGTTTCTTTGGTATGAAGAAACCAATCCATTGCAAGATAATTGACTTAGTACTCTCCTCTGTAGATCTTATTTTTGAGACGATCCCTAAATTAATATCATGAAAAAGGGTAAGAATCAAACTATACTCCCATGCATCAAAATAGCCCCAAATAGGCTCCAGACTCATTTGACTACTATTCAAACTTCCATTGATTGAAATAAGAGCAAACAGAAGTGTTTTTTTTAGCATAGCCTTTGGTTACCAAGCTTGAAATTATGCCCCAAACATTGCTCCTCCACAGTGCTTGTTTGTTCTCATTTTAAGCACTGGTATTATACATTATTGCTTTACACGGGTTAAATTAACGAGCAGTCATCACGGTGGAGAAGAGATATTTCAGATTATTTTCAGCCACAATTGGCTGAAAATATTCTGAAAAATCGCCTCCACAGTGATGACTGCTAGTTATTGAACCCTTGGCTTTATATTTAGGTACAATGATAAAGATTCTACGGAACAAGAGAAAATACCTTTAGTGTCAGAAGACAATATGAGGTAACATAATACTTTTAAATCAAAACAATCAGTAAATAAATCATGAAAAGTTCAACCAGTAAATGACCTTTTATTTGTTTTATCACAAAAAAGAAATAAAAAGGTTTTTTATTTAACAAACTTCCTCGTGCATTTTCCATCAGATTTACGGTTGTCAGTACGCTAGAAATGAGAGGAAATAATGAGTTTGATGGAGAGAGAGATTTATGAGCGTAGCTTCAGTATTTGTATCCTGTAACTACGTATGGTCAAAAACCACTCTTCCATAGTGGTTTGTCTTTAATCATCTTATAACCTTTTCCAGATGCTGAATTTTTTACTCTGTCAAAGATAAATTTACTTTATCATTTTTATTCTTTAATTTTTTATTCCTTACTTTTTTGAGGTATCCCAGTGGGCGAAAATTTGTTCAAAGTCCGCAGTAAAGACACTAAAACGGCGTTTTTATATTTTGGACTTGAAGTTTTTTCCCCACTGGGATGTATGATCAATATTTGATTACATTTCAAGCCTGAATGAATACAACTGCTGGACATCACCTGTGTAGGAGTGTTCAGCTTATACTCAAAACACTCCTCCACAGGTGATGTTCGGTAGTTATAGTCAGGCTTGCATGTAACAAATGACTAAAGAAATTAATTCATGATTCAAACTTGAAAAGAATTATTAAACATAGCCTGTCTCTCGTCCAGTTTTGTCCAGCTGTTGTTTTAGGCGTTTAAAAGAAAGAGATCATTTATTAAATATTTTGTTCATATGCTATAGGCTACGGAAAATGTGTGTATGACAATTTCCCTCTATATTGGTTAGATATTTTCAAGTACAGAATTAAAATGCAACGTTCATCTAGTCTTTTACCACTTCTTAAGGGCGTTTAAAAGAAGGGATCATTTATTAAATATTTTGTTGTAAAAGGGACGCGTTTAAAAGAAAGGGGGTTTGTGCACAATGGATACACATGCTGTAACTGAAACCACTGATTGGGGTAGCAGCTTATGCTAGATGATTATCTCTGAGCTAGTTAGTATGTCCATTGTATTTTATTACTGTGAGGTTCACATTATTTTTTATTATTTAGTGAGGATGATTATTTCCATGATGTTAATTTACAGAACAATGATGACGAGATAGTGATCTTCAAACAACCCATTCGTGGAAAAACTGTATGCGTAATAATGTTTGTTGTTCAAGTTGTATGATAGGAAAAAACTTTTAAATTAAAAAATATTAACATATATGAATCAATGGATATATTTTTTGCATGTAAAGATGTATTTTGAATCTAATCACTTTCCAGCCTAAATATTTGAAAAACATCTCTTCGATGAATGTACTGTGTGAGCTATTAAAACTAATTACATCCAAAAAAAGGGTAATCCATTGCAAGATCGTTGATTCAGTACTCTCCTCTGTAGACGTTATTTTTGAGATGATCTCTTACCAATAAACCTTTGCTGTAAAGAAACCAATTAAAGCAAGATTTTGACTTAATACTTTTCTCCACAGGCTCAGTATTCTAAATAAGGGCAAATAATCACGATTGAGGAGGGACATTTGAATATAGCTTCTGGTAGGCTGAATCTCTGCTCAAAAAGCACTCCTCCACAGTGCTTATTTAGTCTTATTTCGAACACTGGGAATGCACATTTAATTTTTCAGTGTTTGAAATAACAGCAAATAATCACTGTTGAATAGTGATTTTCGAGCATTGCTTCAGGCTAGAAAGCAATGCTCAAAAATCCCTCCTCCACAGTGATTATTTGTTTTTATTTCAAACACTGTTTTTATTTTCTTATAGTTTTCTGATTATTCGTCTGACTGTACAGACCAACTTCTCAGGGATGGTTTTCGGTATGTATCCAATGTTATAAGTAAAAATAAACAACGATGGGAACCTAAGAACCCAATGTTCGAAAAGAGCAAATAATCATTGTGAAGGATTGATTTGTGAGCATGGCTTCAGGCTTTGTAGCCTGAAGTTATTCTTAAAAATCACTCCTACGCAGTGGCTATTTTTCTATTTGAAGGACTGTTAGCCATAATATTTGACAAAAGACTGCTGCTCTTGTTAAACAAAAACTGTATAGAATGTTTTAAATTACTCATTATGTGACGCTAGACTTCTAATTGTTAGTTTAGTAGTAATATGGTGATGGAAGACATGGGTTTTGTCAGTATTACATTCAGAAAAGTTAATCACTTTAATCAAGGTTTTTAAGCATTGCTTCAGGCTTTCTAGTTTGTTTATGATTGATATCCATGTGGCAAAAAATTTGCTGCGAAAGTCAAAAGAAGACATTCCGTTGGTAGAACATCAGTTTGTGACGTCAATTTCTACTAATGTAATATCTTCTTTTGTCTTTCAAAGCAAATTTTTCACTTCGTGGAAATCAACTTTATGAATTCTTTTTTATAGACTTGATGAGCTATCTGATGACGAAGATTTAGACTTGATTCCACCTAAACCTGCTGGTACTAGTTGGTGTGCTTGTCAAGACTATTCTTGTAATATACAATGACACATGACTGCTTTCTATACAAAATCTTGGTTTAATTTGAGCCCCTGATTCCTTTACTGTAAATCCTTTGTTTTGTATCTATTTATAGCTTTTATATCTTCTCTTTTTTCTTTCCCATAGTATAATACATTAAGTACAAAAAGTTTTAGACGTTTTTTTTTCTGACAAAGCAAATGTCCAAAAATTTAATTGCTATTTCGGACGTTTTTGGACGGTTTGTGACTAAAATCTGTACAAATTACAAAGAAATTGTGGCAATTTTGAAGTTTGTCTGAAAATTACAGTAATATCCAAAAATTTGGTCCGAACATTTTTATAATTAGTGTATTCCGAATATGACAAAAAAGATCATTAGAAATTTTCATAGGTTGGAAATACGCCTTAAAATTAACTGTGGAGGAGTAATTTTTTAGCATAGCTTGAGGCTAGAAAGCCAGAAGCAATGTTCAAAATTATTTATTTCAACAACTAATTAATATCTGCACAGAAGGGTAACAACGAATTATTACTTGATTGGTTTAGATATCGCCAACTATATAGCGAATTAATTTAGACGTTGTTCTAGCGTCTTTACTTTGAACAAGTTTTTGCTCACTTGCAATAAATTGAATTTTGATGATATCTAGCATCCCCGAAAGAGGAATTTGTTTCATCCAAATATTTATATAAATATTACATTTTGCTCACTGTCCTGTAGTCCTGGAATTTAGAAAGCGTCCTAGAATTTATTGTAAAATCTGAAAATGTCCCTGAATAGTCTGGAATTTTTTTATATTTAAGACAGCATTTTTAGACATAATTTAAACAGAACATAATGGACATAGTAATTAAAAATGACATCATAATGTTCTGATAATTTATAAAATGTTCTGAAGAAATTGACAAATTATTCTGGAATGTCCATGATTTTATCTGCAAAATTTCAGTGGTCACCACAAGCCTGAATATAACCATCAGATATCACATGTGGAGGAGGGTTTTTTGAGTATAGTGTTATACTAAAAAAACTCCTCAGCAGGTGATGTCTGGTAGTTACATTCAGACTTGCACCATGTATTATGAACCCAATCAATTGCAAGATATTCGTTTGTTTCGCTTCTCTACAGATATTATTTTTACAACCTACAATTGTATTCACTGAAAGAAGTGATATTGAGTATTGCTTTTAGTCGGAAACAGCTTTTAACACTTACTAATCCTGTGAACACAAAGTTTAGTATCAAGACCTCGAAACCTATGAGGAAAGTAATAGTACTTGCCCAAGCCTGAAAATAACTGTGTGACAGTACCTGTGGAGGAGTGTTTTATGATGTGTGACAGTTATTTTTAGGTCTACTTGCCGAATGTGTTTATAAATGTTTGATTGTTGGTTTTGAAGTATTTTTTATTTGATGAATACTACCATCTCTTCTTTAATCCGCTCTCTCTTTCTCTCTAAGTATAAAGATTCAGTGCTAAAACGAAATACTCACTGCGGAGGAGTGATATTTGAGCATAGCACTCCTCCACGTTGATTATATGTTCCTATTTCGAGCGCTGAGATCTTTGTAAATAGAAAGCAATCAATTTCTTAAGGAAGCTCAGTTTGGTCATTACTCTTGGAAACTCATGATAACCCTGAACGTACCCAGTGGGCAAAAACTTGTTTAAAGTCCGCAGTAAAGAGGTTAGAACAACGTTTTTAAAACGTTGTTCTGTCATCTTTACTGCAGACGTTGAACAGGTTTTTGCCCACTATTATATGTATATTAAATCTTCTGTGACGGTCATGACCTCTGTGATCGAAATAAGAGCAAATAATCACTGCGGAGGAGTACTTTTTGAGCATAGCTTCAGGCTATTAAGCCTGAAGCTATCCTCAAAAATCCCTTCACAGTGATTATTTAGTTTTATTTTGACCGCTACTCCTCGATATTCCAAAAACAAAAAATATGCAATACAATTTATAGTTGATGTTTTAAAAGGAGTTATGTTATCCAAAGCAAAATATTACCCCCTAAAATATGAAAAAGAACAAAGGAATGACTGTTAAAATGAACACTGGTGACCGTCACAAAAGAATTAACGCTTGAATTAAAATTAAAGCAGAGAAATTTTTTATATTCATTTTGTATATAGTAAAGCTGGTCGAAGGAAGAGTAAATAATCATTGTGGAGGAGTGATTATTGAGCATTGCTTCAGGCTAGAAAAGCTTAAAAGTCCCTCCTCCAAAGTGATTATTTGCTCTTATTTCAAATACTGTAACATTTATTATGTTTTTTTTTAAGGCGGATCTCCACGAGGCAAATTCTAAATGAAGCCATTACATCATCTGACAGGTGACGTCACTTTCAACCGATGTTATGGCTTCATTTAGAAATTACATGCAAGTGAACCACAGTTCGTTCAGCTGCATTTATCACTATAACGCGCAGAAGAGTCTCTTCTTCTACGCAGATAAGATTCCATGTGAACCATTTTGAAAAATTAAGGTGAGAGGTGTTTCGAGTTATTTGAGTTATTAGACTCAGAGTTTAATAGTAGGAAAATTTTTCAATATTTCTCAACTGAAAGTGGTTTCAGTCTATTATTCGGCTTTTGTCACGGTGTCACTTCCCAGCCGGCAAAAACCTGTTCAAAGTCAGAACGTTATTTTGCTGAATTTGAACAGGTTTTTGCCGGCTGGGTTAAAGTCCTGTAGAAATTCTCACAAGGTTCTTTGTCAAATCTTCCTTCAAAATATCAACATCAGTGGAAACGTCTTTTTGACGTCTAGACACTCAATGCCTGTTCCACAAACTCGACGTCGGCATTTTTTTCCGGCGGGAAGAGTCTACGGAACAGGCTACACAATGCCTAGTATTTATTAACTTATTCACGACTCTTCTCCGGTTATCTGCAAGAGGAACTGTAAACAGGGTTGTGCGCTTACTTAAATTATTGCGAAGAATGAATTTTTTTAATCTCGCCCCCATGGTTTCTTGACTAAAGATCTTAAAACAATTCAAGAAGGTCTGGTGGCGAGATTGTCGTATAAACAGATTATATACACTTTTTTGACGGTTGTTTTCTAATAAAGATATTTCTATTGTTATAAAAGAATTGTTTTTGTGTTTAAAACAATAGGAACTACTAAAGCAAAATATCCAGTGGTAAAAAACTTGTTCAAAGTACGCAGTAAAGACGCTTAGACGAAGTTAGTCTGGCGTCTTTACTGCGGACTTTAAACAAGTTTTTGGCCACTGTTTATTGTTTACCACCCTAAAAAATATGGATGGGTTGATTACTGCTAGGTTAAAAATTCCGAGCGCAGGTCAAAAAAAAACATGTTTCTACCAATTAGATGTCTTCTTTTGGTTTTCTCACGGAATTTTTCGCCGAAAGAAAATCAACCTTTTGGAACGATCTCGAAATATCATACCAAAAGTGGGGATTAAAAGAACTGCCGCTCATCACTGTGGTGGAGAGATTTTTTAAAATAATTTCAGCTAACTTAGACTGGGAATATTCTGAAACATCTCTCCTCCACAATGATGACTTGCAGTTATTTGAACCCTTGCAATAATAACTTGTTAGGTAGATTTAAGTTGATAAAAAAAAAAATTGAGTAGAAGGGTGTTATGTCAACGAGCTTGCAATGGATTGGTTTGTTACACTCTTCTCTGTTATTGTATATTTTATGGTCCACGACTTGATTCTGGAGATGAGGGAAAGACAAAGGTGTAAGAGGAGGGAAGAAATTAAAAAGGAGAGAAGTGAGTGCGAATGGGTGTGATAGAGGGATCATGGATGGAATTTTATGAGCAGACAGAGGTGGTGATCACTATCACTAATGCCATTTAATTCATCAAATAGAATACTGATAATTCTGATGAATTTATTACAGGAAATTAACGAGTCATGAAATTAACACGATTTGCAAAAACTCGCGTTAATTTTCAGCCCATTAAATTTTTGTTCGCGTTTAAAAATTAATTCAATTAATTCCCAATTTAAACCTGTTAATTTTATGTCAAAATATTTAAAAATCTGCGAAAACAAGACAGTATTAGCCTGAGCTCCAGTTCTAAAATACAACAAGTAGTAGTACTTGTACTACTACTTGTTGTAGTTTGGGACTGAAGCTCAGGCTAGAAAGTATGAAATCATCGAAAATATCACGTAACATTCAGGATTGATTAACATTATTATCAACCTCATTCCCAGGGCATTTCTACATTTCTTTCCGATTTAGGCGTCAAGAGAGAAGGAGCCCTGGGAACGAGGTTACATTATTATTTCAACATAAATAGAACATATCATACCACATCACTATCATCAGAGTCATTAATGATTTGCGAGTCAAAGTATCGAAGAATTTCCTCAGAATCGTCTGTGAAATCCTTATTTGGACAACCTCGATCCCAGGGCTTCTTCCCTAAAAGAAAGAAGAAGCGCAGGGATCGAGGTTCCTTATCTGGATACTTGATGTCCGCGATGGTTTTTCCAAATTTCCATCCCTCGTTTATCAGTCCATTTTATTTCCGTATCAATGATAATTTTGAGACCTCCTTATTTTAACGGTGACAGACAATGCCGAAATTTCTGTCAAAATTGGAGCTGTAAAAAGCTCCAATTTTGACAGAAATTTCGGCATTGTCTGCTATTTCAAACCAAACTTGTCGATTCAACTCCCTTAGAACATGACCTATACAATGACGTGATCCATCTTTTATTCATCAAAATCTTTCAGTTACGGCAAATCGGTCGTATTCATTTCTTTTTCTTTGGGTTCACGTAAATGTTCTGCTTAGTTCTTGTTCCCTTAAATTCACGTTAATTTTCTGCCCAGATTTGTAACTTTTTCGAAACCGCGTTAATTTCTTGCACATTAATTTTATGGCCCTCTAATATCATGACTCATTTAATTTCGTGTAATAAGGTACCGCTCACCTTCTGCCAGGGCTGACTAGAAGCCCTGGAAATGCGGCTAGAAGTACCTGTAAATCAATCTGAGGCACAATTTTTGCTGTTCTAATTTTAATCACTCAGTAACGAGGTTGAAAGAAACAGACTTGCATGCTTTTCCAAGTTTGCAAAGTGAGATTTTTTACAAAATCTGTTTTGTTAAACAACGGCAGAGGTTGGCATAAATGCCGGTCATAACTGTGGAGTAGAGATTGTTTAGAATATTTTCAACCAATTTAGCCGAAAATATTCTGAAAAATCTCTCCTCCGCAATGATGGCCGACAAGTATTTCAACCCCTACAACGGTCTTTTGACTTTTGCGTTGTAATAACAAAGCTTGCCTACCACTAGACTAGCAGGCCGTCGTTATAAAAATGGATTTAGCCTACTAAATGACTATAAACTAGTCTAATCTTAAGTACTTACATAAATATTTGTGAGCAGAAATTTTCGCGAATTTGCTACAATTTGGCGGAATTAAATGTTTGCGCAAAAATTTTTCGATATGATTCGCGAAATTAAATGTTTGTGAAAAATTCCTTTGTTTGCACAATTCGCAAAATGAATGTTTGCAAAAATTTATTTTTTTTATTTCAAAGTGTGAATCCTTCTTTTTGTGGTATGTTAGTGTTTTTAACCCTGTAGGCCAGCGGGGGGCGGATTCCGCCCCCATGTCACATTATTATTTATAACATCTGAACCATTAAAGCAATAGAGCAATTTTAGCTACATTTCTTAAACGGATTAAAAAATATGGGTCATAACCTAAGACCACCTATTTCTACATGGGGAAATTCTATATAAATCACCGAAACATCATTTCGCAATAACTTGTGTTTAGAACGTTGTTCAAGCGTTATTTTGCTGACTTTGAGCAGGTTTTTGCCGGCTGGTTTTATTCATATGTATGATCTAATACGCTACCGTTTTTTGGTCGGTGCATTTACGCTCAGATAATAGTGTAGATTTCGAAAGAAGTATATGTGATGACTAAAACAGATAAGTGAAATTTCGTAAATAAAGTTTTAAAAAGTGGTTTATATTCTCTAAGAGTGTCTTTTCTCATTCTCGAAGTTAAATGTTCACGAAAAATAAAATTATGCTCATTTCGCGAAATTAAATGTTCTTGAAAAATACATTTTTCTTGACTCGTGAAAATCTGCACTTAAGGTATATGCGTGCTTGACACGGCTGAGACAGCCTTTTAATCTGCAATGTATTGTTAGAAGAAAGGGAACAAATCGACATGAGATTAAATATGTTTTTAGTGCAAGACTGCGGACGAATGCATTTGGTCTGGGTACTATGTGCCCTTCCGAAACTGTTTCACTTTCACGCGGATCACACTCAACAAGTTAGACTAACGTGAAAGCAGTTACACCGCCCTTGTGCTCATTTTATTTGGACGGCCCTACCAAGAGACTAAGCTCTCACCCTCATAGCTCTCCGGTCTCCACTGAAATCACTGTTTGGATTGAAATCGCTGTAACCCAGTGAGTAATGACTTGTTCAAAGTTCGCAGTAAAAGGCGCTAAAACAACGTTATTGCGGACTTAAAACAAGTTTTCTCCCACTGGGAAGTAATAAGTTGGTCCCACCAACAAAGGGCCTTCTTTCATTAGGTTCTACCCCACGTTGATACCAGAGCTTCTTCTTTTTTGACGTCAGTAATCGAGGTTAAGTTCTACCACTAGGACCAAGTTGATCTTTTACACCATCGTGCGGTACTCTTTACCAATCACGTATTAATGGAAGGCCGAGTCAATTTTAACGGGAATTGAACCCGGATGCTTAGCCGGCGTCCCAGTCCTACTCGTGGTGATTAGGACTGGGCCTAAGGCTAGGGACGCTCCGATGATGCTTTACAGTGCCACAAAAGATAGATATTTCATATTGCGAGAAATCTTTTGTACAATACAGATATTACTAAAATAATGTATTCAAGAAATTCACCCTCGTTCCCAAAGATTTTCTACACATCATCACCATAGTGTGTCCTTAGAAAGACGAAGTCCTAGGAACGAGGGTGATTTGTTGATATTCTATTTACACTACCTTAATTAGATTTAATTTTGAAAGAAAGAAAATGCTTTCCATAGTAGTAGGAAGTTTGAACCTCTTCCAGCGGCTTCTTGTCTTTTCGAAATACGAAGATCGGAATACGTTAGCCGTCGGGATGAGGTTGAGAAACGTTTACAGCCGAAAGGAATTGAATTTAATTCAGTTCGAGTGAAGCAATAGTTCAACTTCGAACCCAGACCTATTCTCCTAACGAGAAACGCACGATGTCAGTGGAAAAGGTCGACAAATTTGCTGTACTTATATATTGATGTTTAGAAGACAGAACGCAAACTCGTTCCCAGCGCTTCTTGTCTCTTTGATTTTTTTCTCGGTTGAAAAATTAAAGAGACAAGAAGCGCTGGGAACGAGTTTGTACAAAACGACATCTTCAACGCCGATCAAATGTCGCATGTCCATAGGTCAGAGTCTGTAATGTATCTCAACGTTTGTACACTGTATCTTAATGTTTGTACACGCAAATACGGAGCTTAAAGGGGGATCTTAACTAGGCGAAATCGATCGCGCGAATTCTAGATGAAGCCTGACAGGTGACGTCACTTCCAACCAATGTAACAGCTTCATTTAGAATTTGCGCGAACGAAATCGTCTAGTGGAGATCGCCTTAAGGAAAAACTTTATGCAGAAAATAAACATACATCACCCGTGAAGGTGGGTGTTCAAAGTTTACAGAAAAGACGCTAGAACAACATTTTTAACGTTCTAGCGTCTTTACTGCTGACTTTGAACAACTTTTTGCCTACTGGGTTGAGCATGTTTATTTACAGAACATAGACATAGCAGTGTTTGAAATAAGAACAAATAATCACAGTGGAGAAGGGATATTTGTCCATAGTTTTTCAAAATACACTTACCCACAGTGATTATTTGTTCTTACTTGAAACACTGAGACAAAATATACTAAAATACCTACATACAAATTAAGACGGATCTCCACTAGGCAAATTTGTTCGCAAAAATTCTAAATGAAGCCATTACACAAGTGACGTCACTTACAACCAATGGCTTCATTTAGAATTCCTACGAACAAATTCGCCTAGTGGAGATCCGCCTTCATAGAAAATAATACTGCATAATCACTGTGGAGGAGATTTTTGAGCATAATTTTAGAATTTGTAGCCTGAAACTATACCCAAAAATCCCTCACCCACAGTGATTATTTGCTCCTA
>JAULBZ010006927.1:0-11940 GCA_032360805.1 Neoturris breviconis | reverse complement strand
CCCCCCCCCCCCCCCCCCCCCCCCCCCCCCCCGCAAACCCCCTCTGGTAATTTGATACTGCAGAGTACGTTTTCATCAAAGGAGGAATCAGATAAACTGTCTTATTGAGTTTTAATAATCTAACAGTTTTAATAAATTTAAACAAAAGTTCATATTCCGCCATCTTACCTAATTATTTAATATCATTCACAGATATAAGGGATTGTCTCAAAAATAAAATCTACTGCGGAGAGTACTGAGTCAATGATCTTGCAATGGACTGGCTTCTTCGTACCAAAGAAACCAATCCATTGCGCTCATTGACCTAATACACTTCTGCACAAATCCTTTTTTGTTGAACTTTGTCAATCTTAGTTGATTTACTCTTCCGTGTTTCGAAAAGGCAAGAAGCCCTGGGAACGAGGTTGGATTTACCCCTAACAAAAAGGTAGGTTTTGGAGCAACATTTTGAGATGGTCTTTAAATGAACAAATTATTTCAGAGTTTACAATAAAACATAAAATTACGTATAAGCTACAAAATGAGCGAAAAATAATCTATACCAAGCACCGAATTTATTATAAATTGTAGCTACATTTGCTACATATGGTAAAAAGAATACCTGCAATACACTGACATTTTCATTAAGTTTTATTCCGTTTTATTCTGACGATGAATATAAACTTTATTTTCAGTGGACAAAAACTTGTTCAGAGTCCACAGTCAATGCGCTAGAACAAAAGCTTATTTACTGCCGACTTTGAACAAGTTTTTGCCCACTGAGCTCTTATTTTTAGCCTGTTCTGAATTTGTGAATACCTTTTTACGAAAGTTTATAAACCAAACTGCTAAAAGTACAATTAGATATTTGTAATAAAAAACAACAACAAAATGACTATAATACTATGCGTCATTTTTTTTTTATTGTAATTTCCAAATTGTTCTTTTAGCAATTTAGTTTATAGAATTTTATAAGAAATTGTATTTATTAGTTGTGTGATCAATTATGCTCACAGCATGAACGAAAACTTGCAAATAAATGAATTTGGTCGTCATCGTATCGTATTGTATCGAATGCCAAAATAAGTCATTCCATTGGTAAAGATTTGATATGGCATTATATTTATTACAAAATGACGATAATGATAATATCAATTTTATTTCTCAGGTTTGTGGTAAGAGAAACTTCTTTAAATATCACAGTGCGAAACACTACTAAATACGAACCTGAATAACTCGTACTCGGTAGCATTTCACGCCGCGCTATTAAATCAAAAGAGAAATATATGACAATACATTGAATATCTCCTGTAGATACAAAAACATTCAAACGTCTCTACTACGGACTTTGAACAAGGTGTTCAGTGGATACGTTATCGTTACTGGGTCGCAAAACCATCATTTGGTACGCCTTCATCATTCATGGCTAGATTCTCTCCTGGTAATGTGACTTGGTGATTTGCCATGGAACTCGTTGCTAAATATGAAGATGATGGTGTTACTGTAGCAGTACTTTGAGCAATCGGCATCAACACGAACTGTTGGCCAGATGAGCTTGTAACAACTTGCGGCTGTTGTTGTGACACTTGTATCGGATTTGTAGGCATTGAATTCACGATAGGTGGTGGAGGATTATGAAACTGAATTTGTTGACTTCCTTGTTGGTTCTGTGACTGTGATTGCTGCAGTTGAATCAACTGATTCATTCGGTGGTTTGCAAGGAATATCTGATTTGACGATGGTTGAAAGTATGATTCATTTGGAACTTGGTTTGGAGCAGGCTGCATTGTAGTGAGTAAACTTTGGGATGGTTGCTGAAGGTAATGCGTTAGGGGTTGTAATTGAAATTGCTGAGATGCAGTGGATCCTAAATATTTCAAGAAATTAAAATTACTAGAAAGAAATTCATATCTTATTTCACACCAACAGACAGTTCTACAGCTACAGCTTTTGAGACTTTTCCTATAATTCATCTAGGACTATTTTGGAAAATAACCTTTTTAGTAACTAAGAGTAATTTCCTCTTAGCAACCAAATTTTTGGCAGGTGGTAAAATTGATTTTCGGGAAAAAAATATTTTCTTCTTTTCTGATTGAAATACGTTCTGACAAATGTTTGTGATCAAAAGTTTTTTCACCTAAATCTTTTTTGCACCACCTGTTTTGCCTTGATGACGTCATCATTTGTAATGAAGTCATCAAAAAATAATTATGCTAAAATGTTTATTACACGTTGACTTAACTTTCTGGCAAGATTAAATACTACATCACGAGGTTATGAAGGGGGGGGGGAGTCCTTTGAACCCTATACCCCCAGTATTAAGAAGCCTCAAAAAGGACCTGTATTAATTAATAGGGTTAATTAGTTTGGGATTTGGAAATAACGAATGTTTTGTACATATCACAATAAAATACCAAGGACTTAGACAAATACTGCCTAAGCACCTATATACAATATTCCATAATCATATGAATTTTGTAATACATTTTAACATTGGATTGAAATGGCTTTATACTATGCAATATTAGTAAATCTAACAAAATTCGCAATACGTCGTTAAAAGTCTAAATAAAGCTACATAATATATATATCTGTTGTGAATATTTTAACGATATCGATGGAAATTGTATGGAAATAAAATACAATGCATATTTGATAAAGACGACACCATTGGTGCCAGAAACTATCTCGCTTTATAGAATGTTGATGGAACGAGAAAACTTTAAGCTGACAAAAAAAGACGGTATGATGGATTAAACCGAACTTTAACTCTATAAGAGGCAGAGGGCCAAATCCCCTCTAATTCTCTAAATGAATCGATTTTTTTTTAATATGATGTAAAATTTTAAAGGAAACCAAATTTCCTATTGAATAGTGCAATATATTTTATATTTTTTGAACGTTTTTCCCTAAATGACCAAAGTTGGGCAGGGGGATTTTCATAAGAGCGTATAAGTGATGTGACGTCATCAAAAAGTGATGGCGTCAGCAAAAAAAATAATTATATGCCTTAAATGCTTCTTATACAATGAGCTAGTACCATACAAGTTTTCATGACTCTAAATTTTGTGGTTCGTGATATCTCGAGGGAGGGGTCGAAATCCGCCTGTTCTAGCGTACTTTAGATACTTTGAAAAGGTTTTCACAAAAGTATCCACTTATAGTTATAATTATAAGAATAAATAAGAATACATTTGCCACTACTAAGTAATTACTGCAAAATATAGCTAATCATTGTGGTCATCTGCTAAAGTTAAATCCCGTGAAATGTGTCTTTCTTCTGTGAATCTTCTAATACCTTCCCTTGGTAAGGGAATACCTCACCATACTAAAGAAGGGTTAACCCTATTAACACAGGGTTATTTTTGAATGTTGTAACACTGGGTGGGGAGGGGGGGGGGGGCATAAAGTGCCGGCGGCCATATTTCTCTAAACCGCTAATGCTTATGACCAAAACAAATTGACTTGATGATGTTACTGATACCTGCTATGACGTCATCAATAATGAAAAATGCTCTGAAATGACTGTATCGTTTATTTTCAAACCACTAATACTTATTGCATGAAACTACGTACATTTATAGAAAACGTCAATATAAACAGTTTGACATAATTTTTTTGTGATTTGATGACGTCACCGGCACCTGCTATGACGTTACCAATAGTGTAAAGTATTGTAAAATATCTGTGGTCTTTTATTTCCGAACTACTGATACGTATGGCGTGAAATTTGGTACACTTATAGGAATACTCAATACAAACACTTAATTATAAATATTTTTGATTTCATGAAGTTATTAGTACTTCATATGACTGTACGTATTTTTCAATACTTTTGTATATTTTATTTAGTATTTCCATAATTAACGCATACCTGTCCCAAAGTTAGCCGAACAAGATCAGAAATCATTTTGACAAAGTTTTATATTTTTAAAAAATTCACCACCTGTTCAGAATTAAGTTACCCCCGGAAAAATAACCAAACAATTCCGAATTTAGAGGCACATTTTTTTTGATTTTAACATTTTTCATCGCATTGAACTTTGCGATTTAAAAAAAAAGAGAAGATTTTTTATATTCGTCAATATTTTTGTTATGAAACAAATCAAATACATTTGTACCGGCGTTTGGATCTTCTTATTCCCTGTGATCTCCTTCAAAAAACGTATAAATCAAGCGGAAAGAAGCCCTGGGAACGAGGTTGGTCATTGTGTACATTATTCAAATTATACAAATTCTAAATAATTCTCAAAAGCATCCTAGTGGTCAACTTGTTCAAAGTCAGCAGTAAAGGTCAGCAGTAAAGATGCTAGAACAACGTCGTTCGTCTTTACTGCGGACTTTGAACAGGTTTTGACAAACTGGGATATGTGGGATCAGTATTCGAAATAATCACTGTAGAGGAGGGATTTTTGATGAGCATAATTTCAGGCTTCTTAGCATGAAACTAAGATCAAAAGTAGCTCCTCCGCAGTGATTATTTGCTCTTATTTCGAATACGGCAGGACAGACAAGCAAGCGTCTCTTTTTGTAAAATAATTCGAGTATGTAAAATGCCACCATCCCTTCCTCCCACCCCCTCCCCCCCCAAAAATACTAAAAACTCACGTTTTATTTTTTGCGTTTTAGCATTTTTGTATCTGGAGGTTTTTTGTAGAGGGACCAATCCAACAATTTCGTGACAAAAACATTTCTTTGGTAGGTCAGACTAAAAATTCGACAAAAATGAAATCATACAAAAGAGTGTTAATGCGCTTGCAATAAATCAAGGTGCATCTCCAAGAAACAAGTTCTAAATGGAGACAATATATTGGTTTAAAATGACGTGACCTGACAGGTGACGTCACTTTCAACCAATGAAATGGCTTCATTTAGGATTCGTGCGAACAAATTCGCCTAGTGAAGATTCGCCTTCGGTTTCTTGAATCAAAATGGTTGATTCAGTACTCTCCCAGTGTTCAAAGTTTGCAGTAAAGGCGCTAGAACAACGTTTTCGACATTTTGCTGCGGACTTTGAACATGTTTTTGCCCACCGGGCTTCTCATAAATTTTATTTTTTTGACTAAAAGACGTACCAATTGAATGTCTTCTTTTGGCTTTTCCATGAAATATTTTTCCTAATGGAAATCAGCCTCAAAGTAGCTGCACACCGATCTGTTATTTCTTGATTTTAGCGTTCGAAATCAATACGAGAACCAAACAAAAATAAATAAAAAAAAATAATAAAGGACCCATCCCGTAATTACAGGGAAAGCTGCTGCAGCATGTGAAAGGTGATGATCTTCGACTTTCGGTGCGGTGTACAGCTCCCTTAAATCTCTAGTTTAATTCAGTAAATATATCCATAGACAATCTCCCTACCCAGTGGGCAAAAACTTGTTCAAAGTCTGCAGTATAAACACTTGAACAACATAGAAAAACGTTGTTCTAGGGTTTTTACTGCTGACTTTGAACAAGTTTTTGCCCACCGTGCTAGAATGAACAAAGATTACAAATTATAAATAATAATTCCTAGTAGGCACGCCGTATAAAAGCGTCGCGACGTCAAAACGACGTTTCGACATAAATAAGCTGTAACGTTCCGATTGGGTTATGAGATAAACTTTGGTATGGAAGTTTTTATATATAGTGCTATTATCTCACGAGAGACCTATTCACAAAAACATAAAAACGAGGCGTTAGCTGCTCAAAGTAGAACTTGGTGCAATGTAATAACTTCCTTTTCGTACACAAAAAGGGAGCTATTGCATTGAACAAAGTTCTACTTTGAGCAAGCAACACTTCGTTTTTATGTTTTTGTGAATAGGTCTATTATTAATAGACGAAAGTCAGTTGATACATAGTAAATAGGTGCGCAAAACACACAAAAAAACGACACAAGTTAAGACGAATCCATTGTTATTGACGACGTTTTGAACGCGACAGCGTTCATTTTCAAGTCAAATTTTTACACTGTAAACTAACATTTTATATAAAAGGCATAAAGCATAATCAGTTACATTACAAGTAATTACCAAAATGCATAAATTACTAAAAGTTTACCCGTGCATATTAATTGTAGAGATACAACGGAGTGGAACGAATAGTTTTAGTAAGGACCGGGTTGTCTCGCATAATAAAAAGACTTTTCTAACATAAAGGAATTTTTAGCATGCGCAAGAACGGAAAAATTATCACAGTTAACAAAATGATCACACGATAAAATGTGTTCTTGCACAGCTGTAAGAAGCCTGGTGGTTCGATGTAAACGTTTCCCTGCTAAGTGTGATACGCCCATATGTTCACTCATCCTGACTTTTAAGTGGCGTTTAGTTTGGCCGATATAGGAAACATTGCAGCTTCTACACGAGTATTTGTAAACGTCGTCAATAAATATGGATTCGTCTTAAAGTCGCGTAATCACCCTATTTTGTCAAAATTCCAAAATCTATATCAAGTTCACTATTGGCAATTGCTAATCACTCCCTGAAAATTTCAACATTTATAAATAACAGGAAGTGGGTCAAATAAGCAATTATTTGATCAAAAAATAGCTGCAACTTCACGTAATCATGCAGAAAAACGATGAAGTTTGGCCAAACAATATGGCTGCCACATAGATAGCATAAAAAATACAAAACTTTAACCACTCGTATCTCCACTAATAGTCGTCTTTAAAGAATGGAATTTTCAGAATGTGTTACTGACATTACAAGCTTTCATGTTACTTATTTGGAATTTTGACCAAAATAAGGTGATTTTGTGACTTTAACTTGTGTCGTTTTTTGTGTGTTTTACGCGCCTATTTGCTATAGGTCTATTATTGTCTGGAGATTTATAAAATTTACTCAAAATTTTATCAAACAAAGTCGACAAACCAGTGGGCACACGACTTCAGAGCAGTTTCGACTAGCGGACATCACTTGCAAAGGTGCTCCGAAGCTGAAAACTATACTCAATCAGAGGTACGGTATTGAAAATAGCCCACTAAACCATGTGAAAATTAAACCTAAGCACATAAAATATGATTTACATACACACATTATACAAGGTTTGAAATAAGTTTTTATTAAGATGACAAAGTTTCAAGTTAAATAAACAATTGAAACAAACACCCTTATCAAGGTAAAATTATGTCAAGCTACTGTTGAGGAAAGTAGCGAAATTTCATATCGAGGATAAACATCCACATTAAAGTTTCAGGTCATATAAACAATTGAAACACCTTTATTATATATATGTATATATAGTAGTACTATAGGCATAATAGAAGCCATGCATTTAATTTAAATTTACTTATAAAAGTAAAAGTTAAAAGTTAAAAATATGTTATAAAAATTAAAAAGAAATAAAGAATAATGAAATACAATTACGTATTCATTAAAACAATTTATTATTTTATTAAAAAATCTTCCTCTGTTGAATTGTGTATTGTCATTATATTATAATTTTCATTGGAAGTAATTAATAATGTAATAAAAATCAACATACACTCATGATAGTAAGTAATTAGGGTAAATGTTTTATGACCCTAAAGTGAATACACGTTAATATTTATTTCAAAATTGAAAAAGGAAGCTTCACAAAATTTGGGTGAATGTGGTCAAAACCTCATAAAATTCAAATATTCGGATATTTTCGAAGTCTCCACTTTTGAAAAAATCCCTTTTTCGCCGATGCTCAGTCACAAATTGACTAAATTGAAAAAGAATTGGCCAGCGGTCTCGTAATATTGCCTAGAATGCCATAACCAAATTTCAGGACGGCACCACGCCTTTTCGGTCCATTGGATCGAAAACTCAATTTGGATCCTTTTTACCCAAAATTCAGGACCGAGTGAACAAAATCGAAACATCTTTGGTGAGCTCTTCTAGAATATCGCCACGAATGCTTGTACCGAATTTCAATATGCTAGTACTTCGGAAATATGGTCTAAAAATGAATAGCAATAGCCCATCCAAACTTTGTTTGATGGGCTAAAACACTCATTAGCATGTGATATTGAACAATTGTTTTCAAGCTTATAGTCGATTGAACATTTTCATTTGGCACTCTCATGCAGGTCACCCGTATTTTGAATATCATTCTTTGCTTCTTTTTTTTTATATTTTCGGGGGGGAGGGGGTAAAATTAACAAACATATTAATAGTTTTCATATATTTTCGCGATGTAACCAACCCCCCTTAAACACAAGAATTAAAGGAGTATCTTTGTGATAAAACTTGGAATAGCAGGAGGTTATGATTATAATTAAAATAAATGAATTACAAAATAACGATGTAACTTTTACACCTGCTTCAAGAATTTTAATTTTGGTCATGGAAAAACATTATTTGAAGTCACGTGTTTAATTCCATATTGTTCTGCAAATATTTCGCTACCAGCAATGACGTATCTTCTGTGAACAGGTTTAAGTCACACTATAGTGTCTTCAGCTACAAATTAGAGCCTCGCTTCAAGGATTGAAATATTGAAACATCATCGTATTTGTGAAGAAAGGAACAAATGTTAGCACCAACATTGTTATATCGCATAATCTACAATTTGCACTAAGAAAATGAAGACCTTCCATCGTGGCTGAAAATAATATTTATCCTTGATAGTCTCATTCCATGACAGTTCTAGCATCAGATTTTAAAAATGGCGGCCAGATGATATCTGATAATCCGTCGATCGGTTTTCATGTATTGTTATCAGCGGGATATGCCAGTCTATTCTTGAGGTAGAAAATATATTATATAAAACGTAAATTAACAACAAGATCAAACAAGATATACATTTATCTACTTTGCTGATGTTGATGATGACTGCCATGACGACTGTAGCCATATTTGTTTATATAATCAACTAAATTGTCTTTGGTAACAGGATTTTTAATACTCTCACATACACCTAGAAAATACAAGCAAACATAAGTACCAAAAGCATGTTAATTAAGAACGCCAAGCAACTACCGAACATCACATGTGGAAGAGCGCTTTTAGCGTAAAGTTTCAGCTTCAAAGCTGGAAGCTATACTCAAACACACTCTCCCACAGGTGATTTTTGGCAGTTATATTCAGGATTGTCAAGTAATATTTCACACCGTGTATATCCATAGTTTGTTTGATCATGAGGGACTGCAGGGTGGTGGGGTGTCACAATCGAGAGTTAATCCTTTCAAATTCTAACCACGAATAAAATAATTTAACAATGTAATCTTGCTGCGAAGAAGAAGAGTGTAATATGCATGAACTTGCAATTGCTTGGTTTCTTCTTCACAAAGAAGCCAATCAAGTTTTTGAGACTTACTCTGTGCTGTTTTAAAAGCATTTGGAAAAGTTTTATCTTCACGTATACGTAAAAACTTCCATTGTTTACCATCCCAGGTACATTCGATTATTCTTTTGTCGTAATGCTTTAACTCTGCAGTAACCTATGGAAACGGACTGGAAATTAATCTCGTGTGCCCACTGGGTAACTACAAAACAAAGTTGCTTGTGTAAGTCTGAAAATAACTGTCGAACATTACCTGTGGAGGAGTGTTTTTGAGTCTAGTTTTCAGTTTCAAAGCTGAAACTATACTTAAAAGTACAAGTTTTATATTTGTTAGTTTATATGGATATATGGCTGAATTCGAAGAACTTTTGACCAATAATTATAATGGCCAATAAAAATTAATCCCAATAGACCTGGAAATATCCGTCAGCTATCACCTGTGGAAGAGTGTTTTTAAGTAAAAATACTTCTCCGCAGGAGATATCCGACAGTTTTTTCAGGCTTGATCAAATACCTCTATGTACTACTATAGCCATAAAAATAGCCATCAAAATGAGGGCAAATAATCACAGTAGAGAAGGGGTTTTGGAGCATAGCTTGTTATTTCAAACACTTCTATTCAATATGTTAAATACCCCCGTAATGATGCTTCGAGAGAAAGAAAACTGATCGCGATATGCTAATCAAAACGACCTTTTTCAGAAGCTAAACTCCATTATTTTAATCTTCAAGGTATAAAAGTACATACTTTTATGGTAGAAAATGCTTGATCGTATCCTTGTACAAATAAACGTCCCACCTTTTCAGGGAGACACCTATAACAACAAGAAAATAAAAAAGCAAATAATTACTGTGAAGGAGAGGTATTTGAGCATTGATTCAGTCTACAAAACCTGAAGCTATGCTCTAAAATCCCTCCTTCACAGATAATATTTGTTCTTATATCCACAATTACTTAAAGCAGTGGTATGGTTAAAAAATGGTATTAAATTTTATTAGCTTAATTGGTAGAATGTGAACCGATGCTGCTTTTGAAATGTTTGAAAAATCTCTTTCCGTTGTTGAGTTATTGCACTTTAAAGTTTTCTTTTTGTCTATGACGTCAACAATGTTCTGAGAACAACCATGACGTCATCGACAATATGATAGTAACGGAATTTACTTTTAAACTCCATACTTGCAAAGATAATGCAACGTTGACTGATTGATAAAAAAAAAAACACATCATAATGGTAGATTTTCGCTAGTCCCAGGACCCTTAAATTATAGCAATAACTTTTGTTCTGGGTATTCTACCATTAAGAAACAAGGTATATTATGGGAACATCATAAGTTTTACATATATACCAAATTTTGCAATGCTAGCATCTTCTGATAAAGAGTTATAGGCATGTCAGTAAAATACTTCTTGGACCTGGGGAGAGAAGAAACCGGCCATTATGGTTTTTTCCTTCTAATCTAATCAGCTTTAGATTTTCTTTTGCATGGATAAAGTTTGAACAAGTGTATTTGACTATTTCTAGAGTAATAACAAAAACGTTATGTGAGAATTTTTTCTTTCTTAACGAGTGTAATACGGGTGGAAGAGTTAGGTGCGTGAAAATTAGAGGCGCGAAAGCATGAGGAGCACGAACAATAAAAGGAATAAGGTATGCATATATCACAAAATATGCATATAGCTTAGTCTATGCATGGCCTATAAACACATACATAAAGCCTATATACATATAGTAGTCTACATACTAATGGCCTATATACATATAGCATACATGCACATAGCCTATGTACACTTATACATACAGTCTGTACATGAAATCATGTACATAATATAGCTTTTTATATAAATATATGCACACAATTGCTTGGTCAGTTCCAAGTAGATGAATAAAAAATTGCAAGTCTTTCTGAAATATTGCCATAAATATATCAAAATGGTAATCCATCCAAGCTTTGTTGGCAGGTTAAAAATCATTAAATGCAGAAATCAATTCCACAGTAATTTCTTCCCTAAGACACTCACAAGCCTGAAAAACACACATCACATGACCTGTGGCGGAGTGCTCTTTAGTCATAGATTTTAGGCCTTGCACCAGCTGATGAAATCGCTTCTCCATAGGTGATACTCAACTTACCCTACTTGTTTTACGACAACGATATTTAGTAGAAAATCGACAGAATTTAACTCGTGTGGTTTCCATTTCATCACGACAGGACATGTACCAGGTGAATATGGCTGTAACAAGAAATATACGCAATTATATAGTTTTACATCTTTCAGTGGGCACAAGCTGTCGGTTGTTCTGACGTTGGTCGGGGGTACCAGGCGTTTGGGGGTACTAGGGGGGTAAGGACACTGTGATCCTAGTGGACACGCGATGTCTAATCAACATCGTTTTGACATTCATTAGGTCATGGGTTGGCAGTGTATTTTTCCTAAATTAATAGTTTGGTATAAATATAAAAACTAATTCTGTCGAAATTATACGAAGAATGGTGATGTGTCAAAAAACATGCAATTGATTGGTTTGTCAGTTGCACATTCAAGAACACTCACAAATATTAATTTACAGATAGAGGTCTACTGCCCCTACATGGACGTGGCCCTAAAGGAGAATATAGTTTCTAATGAATTTCAATGTAAACTAAGAAAACATTTTTGTGTCTACTTACAATGTACATACCATATCAATTCGGATACACGCCTCTACTATATAACCACCCCCC
>JAULBZ010006926.1:0-11940 GCA_032360805.1 Neoturris breviconis | reverse complement strand
GACTACATGATAGAAACAATTTATTCTTTTATTAAAAATATCTTCCTCTGTTGAATTGTGTATTATCATTATATTACCAATTTGTGTTATTTGTGTGGGAGTACTCTTAGTAGTAATAAACTAGTGGATATAGCAAATAGCTATTTTAAAATTGAAGGAGGCTTTCAAAAATCAAAATGGAGACTTCAATTCTTAAAATTTTAAAAATTATTTTTTATAACAAATATCACTCATCATCTCAAAAAATTGTGGAGAGAGCTTCCTTAAAATACAAATGGCTGCCAAAAAAGATTCACCATTTTTCAAAAAGATTTCAAATAAAAAAGTCCAAATATAATTCTGGTCAAATCCTTATAAACAGTGAAAAAAAATCAAAAAAATTCTAAGTCACCAAAAATCAATTGATCATTTCGTGAATGTGGTCAAACTTTCAAAGAAATCAAAAATATCGATAAAATAAAAGTCCAAATGTGACTCTGGTCAAACCCTTATAAACAGAATTCAAAACATTTTTAAGTCAACAAAAATCACAAATTGATCATTTTGGTGACAGTAAGTCAAATTCTCAATTTTTTTTTAAGTCTGCACTTTTAAAAAAAGTCTGCACTTTTTCGCTGATACTCAAATTGACAAAATTGAAAAAAAATGGCCAGCGGTCCCGTAATATTGCCTAGAATGCCATAACCAAATTCCAGGCCGGTACCACACCTTTTTGGTCTACTGGCCTGAAAATGTAATTTGGACCCTTTTTGCCCAAAATATTGCCACGAATGCTGGTACCAAATTCAAAAATGCTAGTACTTCGGGAACATGGTCTATTAAGAAAAGCATGCCACCGATGCTGACACTACAAGGTGATAGCCCATCCAAGTGATAGCCCATCCAAACTTTAACACATGATGTCAATTTCTATCAATAGAACGTCTTGTTTTGGCTAGAGACCTTGAAGATAGCATCTTTGACTGGAATGTATCAATCAACCGTAGAATATAATAACCAGATACACATCCCTTAAATATAAAGCTTATACATCATATTTAAAGATGGATTCCTGAAAACTACCAAATACCTTTAGAAAACAAATTGAAATAACGAAATCAATAATTATTCTTTAGCAAAATATGCTACAAAAGTATTTTCTCAACCCTAATTTTGATAACGCAAAATTTGTGGATGTTAATGTTCCACAAAAATAACAATAAAAAGTTGAATTTATACAAAAATTTGGACACGAATAAGAAAGAATATGTATATTATATACTTCCATTTGTTATATTAATATT
The DNA here is from genome assembly GCA_032360805.1 of Neoturris breviconis. Taxonomy (NCBI): domain Eukaryota; kingdom Metazoa; phylum Cnidaria; class Hydrozoa; order Anthoathecata; family Pandeidae; genus Neoturris; species Neoturris breviconis. Next base: position 10,657 of record JAULBZ010006926.1, on the reverse strand, counting down.
TTGTATATCCAGTCTGAATGAAAAGTTTATCAAATTTTAATGTATATAAAGGTGAATTCAATATATTTTATAATAATTTTCTCATAATAGTCTAGTCGTTTGGCAGTTTTACCCGAAAAAAAATAAAGAAAAGCTGAAATTCGGTCAGATAATCTAGAATCTTGTGAAGAGTGACCAAAAAAAGCGCCTCATGAATCCCCATTGAGAAACCCTGGATTTCGGTCATTTCGTTAAAAAAAAACAACTTTAAATATAGTCATGTTTGGACTCGTTTGAGAGATAATTTCATGTAGATCACTTTTTAATGAAAGAACTAGGCATGAAAATGAAGTCACAAGGGACTAGCTCCATTTGAATGTGTTATATTATTTGGTTAGGAACAAAAAGGATGTTCCGTGTTGTTGTTATCATAACAATTTCATGATTTATCTTTAGAAGAGTATGTTTGAATCTTGGTTGTTGCACTACTATTGAGCTCTGACCTGTTTGAATCTCTTAAGACATGGCGATGAACGAGTAAGAAATTCTTTATTACCACTATTTTATTAATGAGTTTTTATCATGCTTGTTTTTTCTTGCAAATATTTGTCTGAAACATTGGGAGTTTCACCACCATTTTATTGCCTCATGGAAATCGAGCTTAATGGAAGTAACAGTTGATACTACAACCTCCGTGCTCAAAATAAGAAGTATTTAGTGACTAATGCCGAATACTATCACTTTAACAACATTTACTTATTTTTGAGGATTTCCAACGTTGAGGATTATAGCGATAGTGATGATGACGATTTATAGAACAATGATGGAAACATATTCGACCATCGCCGCATATGAAAAGTTCTTAACTCAATTGTCGCAGCTCATTCAAGTTGACTCTTATAACTTTTAGAAAGAGAAATAGGTGATGTTTGGACAGTCTTCATGGTGAAAATTTAATTTTCTATTAGTAATGTACTTAGACTAGATTTTTAACACAAGGTCTTTATTAAAAAGTGCTCACCGTGAAATTATCTTTCAAACAAGTCCAAACATGGCTATATTTAAAATAAAATACCATTTGGCCTATGAAACATCTACCATTTTGATGAAAATGACCGAAATTTGGGTTTCCTCAATGGGGAATCATGGGGCTTTTTTTTGGAAAAACTACACATAACACTGGATGCTCTGACCAAATTTCAGCTTTGCATGATTTTTTCTGGGTTATGACCTTAAACAACTGGACTATAATAATACTTTACTTACAGATTTCAGCGCTTCCAAAAGATTGACTTCAATAACTTCTGACTGTACACTGTCAAATTCATTTTTACGAAACAGTAAAGCAACCTCTGGTTCTGGGTACACCGGATGAGTGTACCTATCTGATATTCCTTTTAAATGATCAATAGATGTATCATTCACAGGATCACCACAAGTTAAAGTAGCTAGCATAAATATTTGTGATGCAGGTAATGGTATTGTAGCAAGAGCACTATAAATAAAAATCTTCATGTCATGACTACCAAGTGGTTACAATATGACCCAATCACAAGCTTTTGGCTACAGTATGTACCAGACTGTACCCACTATCAAGTATACATAATTATAATAAATCTTGTTAAAAAACAAATGTGTAAAACTTGATTTCCACGAGGTGAAAAATTTGCGTCAAAAGCTAAAAGAAGACATTTCATTGGTAGAAATTCGTCAATTTCTACAAATGAAATGTCTTCTTTAGACTTTCACCACCATTATTGCCTCATGGAAATCAAGCTTAATGGAAGTAACATTTGATACTACAACCTCCGTGCTCAAAATAAGAAGTATTCGGTGACTAATGCCGAATAATATCACTTTAACAACATTTTTGACACAGACATCTCTCACTATCTATGAATAAGGACTGAAAAGAGAGAGATGAACAAACAAATTACCCAGATCATTGTGCTAATTGTATACTATGTGGCATTGCAACAATAATCTAAAAGTACTAGTTTCTAGTTATCCCAGCACAAAAGTCTGTTTTCATGAAAACATTTTTGCAGATTGATTTGTGACATATGAACAACAACATGACAATCCATTCTGAACAAAATATTGAATAAAAGAAAGAAAATTAATGATTTCTGTCGACTATCATAGTAACCTATACCCTTGCTTTGTATTGATCACTCTAAATGTTTTACCACTCTAAACGAGTGTAAATATTTTTCCTAGTGACTATGTGTAAATATTAATACGCTTAGATTATAAGCATATCGTGCGAAGATTAATAAAATAATTCTTGTCACACAAAATTATTATACAAAAAATTAGTACGCATAAGGTATTTATATACGAAAAAAAACAGTGCTAAAATCCTAACCCTTAAAATCTTACAAGTGTGTGAGATTTTTAAACAACATTCAATCATTGGCTGCAAATAACAAAATTATGTACGTCATATGCAAATCGTCTGTTTTGTGAATTTTACTCTTATTCGTCACTAACAAGCGAAACATATATACATATATATATTACTTTGTAAAATGTCGAAATATCGTTCAAAATAAACTTGTGTTTAGAAGTGGAAGAATGATGGTAGCAAAGAACCTTGTGTAGCTGTCAAAAACGCAAAGCAAAAAAAGCTGTCTACATAGCCAGAAAGTCAGCAGAAGAAAACATGTTCAGTGATCTTAACAATAACGTTGATAAGAAAAACTGCATCTTCAGTATGGCTAGGAAAATGAAACAAGAGAACCAAGACATAGTTGGAGAGAATTTTGTGATAGATGACGACGAGAATCTGGCATATGATGACTCAGCTAAGAAATTAGCCTGGAAAACTCCCTATGATAATCTCTTGAACGTGACATTTCCTTGTGACTAGAGTTTCCTGTGAAGGACAAGAGGGTTTAAATTCTATCCAGCTTAACTAAGCTTTTTTCTACTACAGTATATACTGTAAATTGATGAGAAAAATTGCTAAATTAGGCACTGAATACCTAATTAAATTTTCACACTTAGTCACATGGTTTCTCTGACTGTCTATATTGTAGGCTAGTCTCATCTTGTTAAATGTATCAATGTACCTATATATGCAGTCATGTGCAATCGTTAATTAAATAATTAAAATCTGTTTGAGGTATTTGATTATTTGATGTAGTAAACTGTCCTGGAAAACTGCGTCTCTCACATGTTCAACTATAGCTATATGTATATAACACTTTATTGGTCTCCGTAAAGAAAACACATTTTGCCAGAACGTTTTTCCTGCACTATTCCAATTTTTTGTAGATAGCTAGCAACAGAATATTTTCGTCCTGCTTGACAGCTTTTTGCTGCTAATGGTCGAAGGCGGGTTCATCAAGGCTGCTAAATGAAAATTTTATTTCTCATATTGGATGCGGCGTTTCTATCGTGGTAACTTGGTACGTACTGACGAAATCTCAAATTTGCATAGCTTCCTTGTGGGCGAGCTCCGCAGATGACTGCCGAAAATTTACGAGGTAATTATGAGGTAATTGTAGGTATTCGATAGATATAAACGGTGCCATAAAATTAGAAAAACAAAATGGCCAAACTCTATGCAGTTCTATTTGGCAAATCTATTCGCGATATGGCAGATGTGGAATTCTGAATTGATGATTTTAAACAAGTTCTTGATCGGTATCTAAATTCTATTCCTGATGTCGATGAGCCTCAAGTTTCAGAAAACCCACACATCCCAAACGCTTATGTCCCTTATCCGTGGCAGTTTGAGTATGGACGTGGCGGCCCCCTATATAGTCAGATTTTTGTAAATTATTTATATAATAGTTGGGTCGCCCTTTATGGAACAGCTTCGAAACGTCGCATTTTTTGGAACACTGTAGTGGCTTCCCTATAAAAAATGTAAAATCACGTAGAGATGTCACTGCAGTGTTCCATAAAGGGTGACGTTCCATAAAATGGCGACCTCTCCCTCCCTCCAGCAGCTATATTTTGATATAGGTATATGTAGCTACACCTACCTTGTATTCTCGTCAACAGTAGTTTCTTTTGTTTCAACTAACGAATCTGGTTCGATGGTAACGAGGTCGAGAGATGCATTCTCTTTGTCATTACTGGGTTTCGGCCAAGGGTCCGCCAATATTCGAAAAAAGGGATCTTTATCCCAAATTGCTTCTTCCTCGCCAGCAACCATGTTTACTTCCCCATGTTCAAACCTCCAATGTGTAGCACACTTGGTATTACTGCTCCATATAACTACGCTAATGAAGTATATGAGAACATATTGGATACAAGGAAATCCGACTTTGGACATCCTGTATGTAGCCAGTCAAACAGACAAATAATGCTGGGATTTCTCACTTTGCGTGCTGCGCACTACGCCATCTTTGAATAAGAATTGTTGTTGTTATCTCGCTTGTTCACGATTTACTAAAATTTGAATAATCAAGACCAATCAAAAGTGTCACTAAATCAAAACAAACTGGACATAGATTCACTTCTCGCACTTCGCTGCGGTACTTCGTCGATTGTTTTACTTGTATCCTTTTGTTATCCTTTTATTTTATTTAGCAAGTTCTCAGGAACTTCGAAGGTAATCTAACTAGTTTCAAATATATTTCTCGCTTCACATTCCCTGCTTCCTCTATTACTGCTTCTCTTTACTGTGTAATCATAATTCGAAACTAGATTTCGAACAGCATTCGAGTTTGAATGAGTGTGAGAACTTAAATGGTCATTGGACAGGGGGATATTATTATATGGAGGAGATCAACTTTAATTTTAAGCAACCACGTTTCTCCACGTTTTTTTTTTGGTGACACTTGTTCTAAATATCGTGAATGGGAAATGGTTAATATTTCAGCACTCGCTTCATGATAAACTGTGGAAGCCGTATGTATTATTCATAAATTTTGATTTAAAACAATATTTAAAATTTTTCAGATATTAATCAATGGAAAATATTTCACACCATTGATTTTTTTTTTATAGTTTTAATACGATCACCTGCTATTCATTTCTTCTAGAAAAATTTAGAATTAACATAAAAGTTCTTCTTCATTATTATTGAAAAAAATATTTTTTCATGATGGCGTCGTCTACAGGAGATAACGCTCCGAGAAAACGAAATGTTAAAGATCGGTATACGCCATCTTGGGCACCTGGTCAGCCCGAGCATGATCCATTGTTACCGTATGGTCCTAAAGTTTATTTAGCGCGAAAGAAAAAACCTGAATCATGGTGGGTATTCGCAATAGAAATCACTGTAGTAATAGCCGTCCTATGTACGTTTGTTTACATGTATTATTACATCGATCATATGCATTATCACGTAACAAGAGCTTATGCACATATGGGAAGTACTGATGCGCAACATGTTCTTGGTCATAAATACTTGAATGGACGAGGTGTCGAAAAAGACGAAGATACTGCAATGTATTGGTTTAAAACAGCAGCAGCAAGTGGTCATCCCGATGCTTCTTACAACGTCGTTGCTGGCCATATGCAAGGTTATAACATTGATTTAGAAGAACATGAAATTGAACAATATTTAAAAAATGCGCATGAAAATGGAATAGAAGAAGCGACAAGAGCACTAAAGGATATGCTTCCACATAAGTACTGACGAATGTTTGTGGCTTCCCATCTAAATTATTTATAGGGAGAGTGACTACTAAAAAATATTATTCGTTATTGAATACGATTGTTTTGCATGGTGTTCGTTTGGAATTGACGAGTTTAGTTTATATATAATGACAAGAATCTATACTTATATAGTACCTGCAAAGACGCGTGTTACATGTCAAATATAAATCATAATGATTAATTCTATCGTTGAATCAGCACTCTTCTTAGCAGATATTATTAGTTCAAAGATGTATTTCCACATTGTTCAATTTGTACAGTTTTTTAGTTTCATTAAAAAAAAAGACAACAACATTAAGACATGCGACTCTTTCTTTGTGTAGCTTTTTATGGTTTTTAATAATTTTCTTGACCAAAATATTCCGTTTTTCCCTGTCAAACTATTATCTTATATAACTTTTGTATTCTCAACTAGTCATCTTGATGGAGATCACAACAAATACATCCCCATTTATTCGGGAGAAATATCCCGAATAAATGGGAATATATTGGTTCATTCAATGTTATCTCCCAATCTCGTTGTCACCGATTCTCTCTATTTCTCTTATCGCCTATTGATGTCTAGAACATTGAGGCGTTAGTCTTATTTTTAGTCAATACAGGAATTTTGTTATAGCTAATTGGGAAAACGCAGGCATTCTAATCCTTTTCAAAATATATCCAGAGCAGTAACATCAGCCTTACCTGAGAACCGATATTAGTATTCCTTCAGCCGTTACGCAGAATAAAGATCGGTTCTCAGGTAACATCAGCCGTTCTTTACAGTATATATGTTTGATTACTAGTCATCAAATCACCAAAGTGATCCTCTTATCCCTTTATTTTCATATTTTCCTGCTGAAAGAGAATTTAAACAAAGATTGTAGAATCCCAAACAGTTTGGACTCGTCGGAGTAATGTTCGATAAGGCAAGGATACCTGGGAAAGGTAGGGAAATTGTTTCATACTCTCGCATTGCTTGAACAAAAACGGTGATATAGACGTATTCCGCAATTTGCGTTTTTAATGTCAGAAACATTAGCGGGAAGAAAAAAATATACACAAACTTTTTGTGATTTACATGAAGAAACTTTCGCGGTTGAATTATTATAAAAAAAGTCGCGGGCATAATCTTTGCTGTTGGATCCACTTAGAAAAGTTCGCGAGCATAAACTATAAACGTCTTCTATTTTTTATATCTGCATAACCGTGCCTAATTTTGTAGGGGTCTAATACCAGAGAGAGAGAGTGCGAGAGAGAGATGATGAAATCTGTACGAAATTCTTAAAAGAAGGGAGGGGGGGTGGTGTTTTAGGTCAAACCTTTTTAAAACATGTTCATAATAAATAGAAGTGGTACCAAAACAGGAATTTACCAAAAAAAGAATTTACCTCCTACAATTAGGCACGAGAGTGAAAGTTTTCCGGAAAAGTACAAATAGGCAGTGGTTGCTAAAGAATTTCCAAGGAGATTTTGGTTGTCAGCAAAAACAATAGACTAGGGAATAGTCGGTCTACGGACAAATCATGCTACAAAATGCGGAAGATGAATCGGGAATCGGGCGAAATCGGAATCCCGCGTTTTTTCCCTTTCGTTTTTTTCCCTCTTGTTCTCTCTTCTCCAGTCTGTCTTCCGAGAGTCTAGAGCTGCAATCTTGGCCAAAGATACTGTGGACAAAGTGAAATTTTTGCGAATTTGCTCAAAATCCACGAAAACCGCGGAAGTTTCTTCCCGCAAAACATTCTGACATTAATAAAGTATCAATTTCAAGCTTTATTTTATTGCTCATTGTTTAAATCATTCGATATCAATATACAATTTTTTATAAGCATCACCTTTATAAGCATCACTACACTAAAATTTGGCCAAAAATTAGCATTACTTAAACATCTCCTCAGGCTGGCCAGCATACACAGCAAGTAAAGTTCATTTTCGCAGATGTACCATAGCTGCTAAATATAAATATTCAATACACATAAAATGAATAACATCTTTGTCGTCAATCTATATCTGTGCTCGCTAATTAAAATCTCTGAAAATTGGTCAACTTCATAAAAATCACCATCATTTTCGAACGATTGTTTTGTTATGCCTTGTTTACAGTGTATGATTGCATAAATTGACGTTAAGCACAATCTAAGCATTACTTGAGCCTTACAACAATAAATATTCAAGCACCATGAGGCTCAAATTTACTGATGCTTATAGAAAAACGTGTATTCCCCAAATACAACACTACACTAAGTCCTTAACCCTATATGCCCCAGGCTTTAGAGGGGGTTTAATAACCCAGGGGGATGTGAGATACAATGTACCCCACAATTTTATCTGAAAATACGGTCACGTATTGTCAAGCCTTACGATTTTGGAAAATGTAATAAAAATTTGCACATCATTCCATGCGTAATGTGAGAATAACCGCAGTACTGATGAAAACCTGAAAAGCGAAAAACGAAATTTAGGTAAAACAAAACAAAAGCTAATTGCAGTAAGCGACCTCGTGATCTACAAAATATTAGTTCACGAACTAAAACTTGATACACTTATTGTCCAACTTAATTCTAAACATACCGCGAAAAAACGTTCCAAAAAAAATGTCACATGAAATATGAAATCATGACTCTTACAATTGCAATAGGTATACAAAGAAACTTATTTATGATTAGGAAAAAATTGATTTGATCAGAATTGTTCTAGTCTGAAAACACTGCTAATAACTAAAGTTGACGATTGAATTTATGTTACATCACTAAGCCGGTCAGAAGGCAGACAAGCAGTGAATATCTAGGTAATCTGGGTTATTATGTAGGTAATTGGGACTAAAAGGCCCAAAAGTTAGGAGAATATAAATATGATCAGCGAAAAATTATGTTTCAAAATACCTGATTCTGGTCCGTAAATTACGCTATTTTGATCTGTAAAATATTAAAATCTGTGGTGTCGTGTGGTCTGTGAATTACACAGTTTTATAAATATTGTTTATAAATTACATTGGTCTTAGAAGAAGGGTTACAAAAAGATGCGGAGATTTAGTGATTACGTAATTATCATTTAGATCTGTAAAATGTACACTTTCATCACTCCACTTTCATCACTCTTATTACATGTTTGTTGAATGTTTTTTTTATTTGTTAGCGAATGTTTTTTATTTGAGTGTGACTTTGTTTTGTTTCTTTGCGAATTCTTTTCTGTTTGTGTGCAATTCCTTTCTTCGTATGAATATGTTTCCTTTGTTAATTTGACATATTTTTGGATGGTTTTTAATTGGCAGTTAATTAGTATTCAATTACGACAAAGAAAAACGCCCGACCTTTAATTAGCCCGCCCGCTTAGCCCGCGTGGACAAAGCATGCATTAAAGTCCGGTTTCTATTCAGCGTATATTTCCGTGAAGGCAGCTTTTTTCCGCTTAAAAGTTGACAAATTTCAACTTTCAAGCGTACACGCCGAACTTTCGACCAATCTAATTTCTGAATTCTAGAATCCGCGCAGAAATATACACCAGGCTTTATACGTATGCTCATTAATTTATTTTTTTAAAGCCGCTCGCACTTGTCGCGAAACTCGAAAAGGGCTAAGCGGGCTGATTGGATGTCGAACTGAAATCTTTAGTATGTTTCGTGAATTTTTGAAAATCAAATTTCGCAAAAAATGCAAACCTAAGAATTCCAAAAATAAATGTCGCGAAATAATCACTAATATGTGTCGTGAGATCTTTATGTCTGTGGCTCTGCGGTATACTCCACCGAAACCAGGAACCTGTACGAACGATTGCCTGACATCACTTATCTCAACTAATACAGTACACTCTTGATTTTTTATAAGGTCTAAAAGGTCACTAAAAGTCCAAGGAGTTAAAAAGACCGAGATTTAGATAAACATTGCAAGTTCTTTGCAAAGTTGGAATTGAAATTAAGTGGAAATGTTTCTATGGACATAAAGAAGACGGAGTTATATTTGTGAAATTCTCAATATTCTCAAATCTTAGATTTCTCAATGCCAATAAAAACAAAATTATTATATAGGATTCGTCATAGGGAGGGCTTCGAGGGAGGGTTTTTTTTGCCTTAAGGACATTGAAAGTTCGCAAAAACGAGAGTTTGTTATATCGGTGGTATGATGTACAGATAGTTTTTATAAGGCATTTGTTAACAAAAAACCAGCACAAAGAGCGATGAGTTCTTTATAACGATGAGAGTAATACGTGCATATGCAAAAATGAACCACATACTTGGACCCCATTTTGGCGCTTCTTCTAAGGTTTTGGACCGTAAATCCTGAAACGCTTAACTTTTTTTGGTTGAAATTAGGTATCCCATAGCAAAAATCATCTTGAAAAAGAATAGCATGTCTAAATTAATATAATTGATCCCAACCAATTGACACGCGCCATTTTAAGGTATTTTCACCTCAAATAGCTATAGATACTTTGCGCACTGAGACTGGGATACTATTGCCAAGACTTAACGTGATCGGAATGATACTTGGTACCTACCAGGAAACAAAGGATTTCGAAATATTTCAAGATAATATTCGATTAGTTATATAAAAATGTATATTTTACTGAGAATATGCCATTCTTGAACCATAAACAAAGGTACAATGTTTAGACCCTGACAGTAAACTTGTATATGTAGTAGATATTTGTATTATATGTGTATTTTGCAGACCAGAATATAACATTCATGAACAAATAATGAGTAAAATGTCTGCCAGTGATATCTGGTGTGTGGTGTGTGAACAGGAATTGTCTTGAGAATATGCAGAACCCAAATTACATAACCCTGGTGCTCAATTATGTGAATGTTACAGCAAACCAGGAGTGACTGAAATAGCAAATGATGATTTTACTAAATTTGCTAACTTCCATTGAACACCTGCGAAGATAAACAAAGGCACAAATTCAGAGAAATGGTAATGCTGATCATTCTTAATCCACCACTCAAAATAAAAAAAGGTTACTTCGTCAACGATTTTGCAATTGGTTATTTTCGTAAGAACTTCAGATGTTCATAATTAACTTAACCCTATTCAGGATGGGGGGGGGGGGGGGCCCCAAGTGCCAAATTTTTTTTAAAAAA
>JAULBZ010006925.1:0-11940 GCA_032360805.1 Neoturris breviconis | reverse complement strand
AAATTTTCTTACGTTCCTTACGTTAAAATTTTACGTAAGTCCTTACGTAAAAAAATACGTACATGTGAATGTAGCTTTAATGGAACGAATAATCATTTGTAAGAACGAATATTCATTCTGAGGAATGAATATTCGTTTCTGGAAATAAACATTCGTTCCGAGAAATGAAATCATTTCAAGGAATGAATTAAATTCATCTTTGTTTATTTTTTTTCGAACAGAAAACAAAAATAGTATGGCACTAATGAACTTCCGTACATGTAATATTTATTCGTGTTGGATAACTTTTACACAGAGATTTCTTTCCATATGTTAGTACTACCCTAATTTGAATAGGATTTTCAAACACATGGGGGTAGATTGAATGGATGAGATGCGAAATGATCATCCAATATTTAATGCAACATATCGAACATGTCTGTCGAAACGATGGATTTGTTTGCAAAGCCCTTTCAGAAATTGTACTCACTTCCACTTTCTTCTAGTTTACATTTCGCTCCTGAATTAAATAAAAAAATAAAAATTCAAAGCTCAGTCGAAAAGGTAGCTACAATGTTGGACAAAGATTCTCTAGTCAAAGTGAAGTTTTTGCATAATTTCGAAATTTCAACTTAAGACGAATGGCACGAAAATCCGAAAATTCCAAAAGCCTGGGTACTAGGCTGTTGGGAACAACAGAATTCGTCGAGTTTGCAAAAAGTTCCAAGATTCCAAGTCTACTCGATAAATCTCTGAGATAAATCTCCACGGACTTTTCGTTGTCGTTTTCCGTATTTTTGTTCATTTTGTTTTTTGAAATTTGTAAAATGTCCAGTATTCAATGTCCAAGATTGTACCTATTTGTGAGTTTCGAGCGTACTATTTTCAAATTTTGAATTTCCGACGTGGTAAAATTTAGGCGGAACTTATAATAAATGAGCGAATAAGCGCCCCATTCCAGTGATTTCTGTTTTTTTTAATTAAGTGTCCCTCTCGGTTAAAAACGATAAGGGCGCTTATTAAATTATTTTTAGAATTTTTTTTCCTCCTTTCCGGATAAAGATGATGTTAAATTAAGTTAACTCTAATAGGACTGGAGGGCGCTAAGGTATTTTTTTGACATTTTTTCACAAACGCTAGTTAAACCTTGGTGACTAATAATATAATTCTATTTTACAACTTTCGGCCGAATCTCTAAGTTATACCTAACAAAGAAGTTGAAATAAAAGCTATATTCTGAAACCATCTATTCTGAAACCACCCACCTTTTCCAATTCGGATTTTTGCTTAGGTTTTCGGGGATAATTGACCCTCTTTCTGATTGAATTTCATAAATCGGTAAATTATGTTAAGAAGGATGCCATTAGCTCGAAATATCTGAAAACGGAACTGAAAAATGCTGTCTAGAACATTTTTAATCGCATTTTATATGTCAATATTCAATGCATAATAGCAATTCTGGGGTCAAATCATACAAAAACGAAAATGTGAAAGACTCGCATCATGATTTGATTGTTTCTTTAAATTTTTATGTTGCAAAAATCCTGATGTCTCTGATCTTTTTAACTTTAGAAAAAATCGGATTTTTTGCTTTGATTCAGGTTAAAGTTTTAAAAACGGAATTATGTATGTTAAAATATAAGAAACTGAAAACGGAACTGAAAACAGCTAACAGAACTGCTTCAATTGTATTTTGAAGAATACATGGTTTTCGAAAAAAAATGATTCGAAAACACGTGTGATGACGTCATGTAATGACATAAGCAAAAACATAATTAAGCGAAATTGTTCCTTTGATGATGAAACATGATCGTACCAAGTTTCAGAGGGTCTGTAAAGTACATTATATTTTCAGATTTCAGGAAGGATTCATGGCGAATTCAGAAACAGCTGGACAAAATTTTACAACTTCATTGATGCAATCACTGCCCCCTGCAAAGATATGCTATAAGAAATAGCAAAATGCAGTAATTCACACATACCTTCACCATTTTCATTGCACTCACAAACTTTTAACCTATTTCCATCATATATACAAGCTCCTTCTTCACAACCACATGGATCACGTTTTGACATATTTTCTAAAAAGTGAAAACATTAAAAAATAAAAATGAAAATCGTTCAATCTCCTTGATGTAATCCAGATACCAAAAAGCCTCGATTCTTTTGATCTAAACATGTTAGAAGGTCTAACAATTCCCAAACTGAGTTTGTTACTAGTACTTTCAATTTATGTAATAATAATTCCCAAAACAGTCAATATTACTGACATCAGCATTTTTTTTCAAAAATTAAAAATTTCCTTATATTTCCTCTTTGACATAAAATTTATGCAAAACACTATAAACTCTTACAAATAAATGACAGTTACTCTCTAAACAAAAAACGCTTTAAAATGTGATTAAAAAAATAGGTTCCCAGGCGCTTATTAAAATGTTTACAACATAAGACAACCTTGTATTTTCTTTATATCAAAAGCATGGTATTGAAAGTAGCCTGACAAAGTGAAAGTTGAACCTAGCACCCAATGATTTGCATACAAACCATATACATTATCTATACACTAAATACAAATAAAGAATATGTCTATTATACCCTAACCTAGAAAATAAGCTATGTCCCAGCCGGCTAAAACCTGTTCAAAGTCAGCAAAATAACGTTAGAACAACGCTCTTTGAACGTTGTTTTAACGTTATTCTTCTGACTTTGAACAGGTTTTTGCCGGCTGGGGTGCTTTGAGTTAAATAAATCTTGTATTTTTAAATTAAATTAAGACTTGCATATATGATACATGTGTACAGGTTAGATGTATACAGGTTAGATGTATATAATTTGCATGTATATAGGCTAATGTACATAATGCTACATACATACTCTGCAGTATCGAATAAACAGGGAGGGAGGGGACACTTATTAATTTTTGGAAATATTTCTACCACCCCCTCCCCCCCTCTCTCACTCTCTTATTCCAACCCCACACACCCTTTTTAACTTTTAGGAAATCAACATTAACATAAAACAGCCAACTTGCTAAAAAGCTAGAATAAATTATTAATCTACTAGTCCCTAACCAATTGTCTGCTGGACAAACCCTGGAGATAGCGATAGTAGAGTACCATTGTTATCATGTTTATTTGGTAATTATATAAATTTGTATGCCCAGATGTTTTTTTAAGTTCTTGGAACAGAGTTTCTGCAATTTTTAGGTTCTTTGATCCTGCTCTATATGAAATTTGTATGACAACTGGTAACACGTAACAACACATATATGTATCACAATCATTTAGTTACATAGTAATAGTAATAGCCCAACTAAAAATGACACGACGTCACCAAATGGTGTCATGATATTGCGATAAATGAGTTATTGTCATTATTATTTTTACTTCTATAAGTATTCAATAGACAGTTTGATTTGCAAGATGATTTCAAGAAATGACTAATATCTATACGTGGAACAAAGATTTCCAAATGGATGTAAATTAGGAATATACTAAATGTGACCAAGTTTCAAGCAGATAGCATAGCAATAAAAAAGTAATTTAATACAAACTGCCTCTATGGCGGAATCCGCCTCTCCCTATGGCATAACGGCGCATAACATTAACGGTGTAATTAGAAAATAAAACAATAGTGAATAAACATTGATGAAATTTCTTTATAGAAATGTGTTTCTTTAATTTTGCTTATGGTCACTGTTTAGTAGTAATAACAATCAGATAAAAAATATTCCCTACAGGTCACGTGACACGTAACCGACATTGCATGGCCACGTGACATGTAACCGACATTGCATGGCCACGTGACATGTAACCGACATTGCATGGCCACGTGACATGTAACCGACATTGCATAAATATGAGTAGATAAGCACTGCAGAACATTAATCTCTGAGCATAACAAAAACCTGTTCAAAGTGAGAAAAATAACATTATTATTCTAACGTTATTTTGCTGACTTTGAACAGGTTTTTGCCAGCTTCTGGCTTTGTATTTTTATTTTTATCTTTGTATTTGCTCTTATTTCAATCACTGTGCAGAAATATTTACTTACTTGTTTGACAGAACGGATCAGTCCATCTTCCTAAACAATCACAAGAGTATCCATTCTTATCAAGATAACAATGCGATGAATGCGATATATTACAATAGGAATTCTCACAATCATCAATTTCTACAAAGAACAATATGTTAACGTTATAAATACATCCTCAGTGGGCACTTGTCATTGTATCAACGTTAATACAACGCTAAAACGATAATGTGACGTCCATTTGAAGTTGTTGGGTTCAAAGTGTGTGTCATATGTATCAAAAACCAATTGCAATCAGGTATGCCGTGAACCTATTCACAACTTGCAAGGCTAGTAACAAGTTCTAATTTATAAAGGGTAATAACGACTGCTACTTACTGATCTATATTTATAGATCTAGAGTTGAGTCCAGAACCTTCAGCCAATGCACAGGTCCAATTCCATGTTTAAAATTTCCAGAATTTCAATGTAACACAGCACAAACGATTATCAACAAAGAATGAAGGATCGAGGGAGAAGCTAGACACAACAAGAATGCTCAGGCTGAGTTATGCAAGCAAACTTCCATCGGTTGTAAACTACTACTACTTACGAGTTTCACATTTGTTACCCTGCCATCCAACACGACAAACACATTCGTAACTACCAATAGCATTATTGCAAACTTTTCTTGCTGAGCAAACAGTTCCATTCATACATTCGTTAATATCTAAACACGTTAAAACATTTTGAGGAGATGTTCTACATCGCCTGTGGAGGAGTGTTATTCATATCATGACATCAATAAAACAACGTATTTTCATCATTGATTAGGCGTTACATGTTGTCAGATAATGAAAATAAAGAAATTTACCTTCACAATAAGGCTTTTGAAAACCATGCGATGTACAATTACATACAAAACTGTCATTGCCATCTACACAATGAAAACCATTCGAACTAAACAAATATAATAGTGAGTATAAACATTCAAGTTAAGAAACATTTTACAAATTCTGACATAATATTCAAACCACAAGTAAAACATAACTAATTAAAACAACCTTGGGATTACCCAAGAGATTTATCGAGAAGACTAAGGCTTTAGGATCTTAGGGCTTTTTGCAACTTCAACAAATTCTGTTGTTTCTAGCAGCATCCTGGCTCTTAGAAAATTTTTGAAATTCGATGCAGTTTGTCTTGCTAATCAAAATTTAAGACTTTCTGTCCGAGTTAAAATTCCAAATTTTTGCACGAATTTCACATTGTCTCAAGTATTTTATGTTGGGGGTCGTGTGTTCAGATATTTTTATTTTATTTATTTTATAACACTTTCCCGATTCTCGTGGTACTTTCCTGGATTTCCAGTGATTTTCCTGGATACTCCTATTTCTTACCAAGCCTATATGGAGTAGATTGGGTTCTTTATGTGAGTGAGATCAAAAGTCAGAAATACAAGAGGATGAGATTTTTAACACTTTTTAAATGATACTCATTATAAATTATAAGTCTGGAAATAAAAATAATTCTTAATTTACCATGTTACATTTAAGCAGTAGTCAATATCTAGAATAGAAAGACGCAATTACATTCTCATTCCATTTAAAAATAAGTGAAGAACATTAAAAATAAAAAAATAATCTAAAACTGCAGGACTAGGAAACCACTGACCAATTTACTAAACACAATTTTATCTGCTCAAAATCTGGCACGAAATAATACTGTTTCTGCAAAATTGAGTGTTTTATCAACAAATTGGTGTTTGTTTTAAATATGATGAAAAACCAAACTTTAACTTGAATAGTTGACTCGGTCTATAATGGTCTATAGTGTTCAAAATATGCGCAAATGAACGCTAGTAGCTACTCCACATATCCACCTACCATTATAGCAGCCTCTAAACCAAGATTTACCAAGGAGGATCAGCATAGAAATATCGTCAAAACAATGAAGGAAATCATTTTCTCTGCACACCCCAAGCAAAAAATGGCCTTTTTCGAGCACTAATAATTTTCGCACATTTTTTGTGGGCATAAAAATTAAGGACATTACTAAATAAATGTAAAAAAATGCATGTGGAAAAATAGACTCTTCACCAGTTCTCCATTTGGAAATACTATTTCAAAATACAAACATAAGAGACCTGAAAGAAGAAAAAAGAAGAGTTACCATTTTGACAGTTTTTACCATCCCATCCTGTTAAACAATCACAAGAGTAATTACCAAACGTATTTAAACAATTGCCACCATTACAAATATTAACAGTCGTGTTGCATTCATTTACATCTAAAAATACAAGATCAATGCTTCTACATACCGAAGAAATCAGCAAAGGCATTGAATAAAACACCCTTCTTTTGAACAAAACCATAACTAAGAAATTATCGATACATCAGTGTTTACTTTCTAATACGTAACCTTAAAGACAGTACCATACTTCAACGAGTATGTGCTAGTGTCATTTTAATCGCAGCATCAACATTCAAAATTTCCTTGATGGTTGATTTCCACTAAGCAAACATTTTGTGCAAAAGCCGAAAGAAAATTAGTAGAAATTGACGTCACACACTATGTAATTTCTACCAATAAAATGTCTTATTTTGGCTTTCGCACAAAATATTACGCCTAGTAAAAATCCACCATAAATATATTAATACTGACCATGTTTACATCTATTACCAGTATAACCAGGTTGGCAATTACAATTAAATCCATTTTTAACATCTATACATTCTCCACTGTTATAACACGTATTGTTATTTTCACACCAGGATGTGACTAAAATGTAAAAATAAGAGAGCGAAATGTGAAATTAGCGATAATCTCTAGGTATAGAAAGAAGAAGAACAAGAGAGGTTTTAAGGAACTGAATTCGAACAACTTCAACAAGAAAGGAACTGTACAGAAGAGTGTTATATCAACAAGCTTGCAATTGATTGGTTTCTTCGTACTGAAAAATATTCTGTCACTTGAAAATCTAAAGGTTCAACTATGAAATATTTCTATTTTGAGTATCAGATACTTTAATGAATTTCAGAGAGCTACTCTCTGAATGACCCTACATGTTAAAATTAGGTGCGCAAAATTAGGCAAGCATATTTTCTTTTCTTGTTTAGCTTCTAATAGAATTGAAAAAATATCAAACATACCTAAAAAGTTAGTTTATATAAAAAGTTTGGAGTTCTATACAGTAAATTCTGAATTGGCCCGATTTGTTATTTTCCATATTATTTCAAAACTATTCTTTGGTCTACAACCAAAATAAATGAACCAAACGAAGGCAAAAGAAGAAGAAAAAGCACATTAGCCATAACTTAATCACGGTTTAATCTTTGAATCACTATTGTAAATTATTTTGGACCAATAATTCCAAGGAATCACGGCAATCTAAGACCACGTTATCGGATTCCTTCAGTAACTTAAAATGGAGATTTACCATACCTAAACAAGTTAAATAACACAGCAATAATATAGATCCTAACCCTATGATTGTATTTCATAATATTATTATCATTAGTTTTTTACCTTACTAGAGAAAAATCAGAAAGATAACTATGGTTCCGATCCATGTAGCTGTTCGGGGGATCGTGTAGTTGCTTGGTGAGTACTTATAGTTTCACAACAAGCTCGCATGTAGATAAAATCTTTTGTTTAAAATTACTATTTAAAGTTTAAATCACATCTTTTAGTTTCCATAAGAATAATAAAAATTTGTATTTTATGAGATTCAACATACTGACACATTGAAATTCAGATTTTTAGAACTTCCAATCCAGATCAGCATGTATAACTATAACATTGACTGTAAGGATGTTTATTTATCAACGATTTGTTAATGTAATTTACTTATAATTATTAGACAATTGTCTTCATATTGTCATTATAATTATCACTAAATTTACTATCCATACTCTGAACTTGGATTGTTCGGATCTCTCAAATTGCTCGGGAGGTTT
The DNA here is from genome assembly GCA_032360805.1 of Neoturris breviconis. Classification (NCBI taxonomy): domain Eukaryota; kingdom Metazoa; phylum Cnidaria; class Hydrozoa; order Anthoathecata; family Pandeidae; genus Neoturris; species Neoturris breviconis. The sequence goes on along the minus strand of JAULBZ010006925.1, from coordinate 3,994 downwards.
ATCATATCAGAGTTTAGACAGTACCGAGTTAACAATCTTGCAACAGATTGGTTTCATGACAAGCGAATCTATAGTTTCATTTTTGTTGAATTCGTTCAGTTCAATTTCTTTTAATTTTGTCAAAAAGTTGATTTCAGAATAAATAATATTTAAGGTTTCTAAGGGTTGATTTCTTTTAGACAGAAACTTCTGCACAAAAGCCAAAAGAAGACATTCCATTGGTAAAAATTAACATTACACATCTTGTGATATCAATTTCCACCAATGAAATGTCTTTTTTTAGCTTTTACGAGACATTTTCCAACTAGTGGAAATCAACCTTAACACCTGTAGTGAGTCAGCTTTTTAACAAAATAGTACCAAACATGTGACATAAGCACCAATTACCTGCAAAATTATATGTCGATTAATTAGTCACTTACAAGAGCAGCAATCGATTCCTTTTGTTCCATTTAAACACTGACAACTATGAGAATCTATTCCATCTATACAGATTGAACTGTTACAACATGGATCCGGTTGATTGGGAATAAGACATTCATTGATATCTACATAAAGAAGGACAGAAACTTACTTTTACAGGACCATACTAAGGTAGATAAGAAACCTATTTAGAAGCCCCAAGACCTTAAAACAGTTTAGATATAATATGAAGGTCAGTTTATGGAATTCTATTAAAAAAGGCAGGGAATGGTACTCATATTCTGCTAAGAATTGGTACATGCCATCCCACTTAGAATTGTTTCTTTGTAATGAAAGAACTACTATGTTTTCGAGAATAATTTTTATTGTGTATTATTAATATTTACGCATTCATGGGGCACGTGAATATCTTTTGCGCACGACCACCTACAATCTTTGAGAAAATAAGAGATATTTTACAAATTTCGACGAACAATACACGCCAGTAGTAAATCAAAAATGCTGAAAATGACAACGAGAAGTCCATGGAGATTTATCAAGTAGACTTAAGGCTGACATTCTGTTGTTCCCAGCAGCATAGTACCAGCTTTTTGGAATGAAGTCGAATTTTCGTGACATTGGTTTTGCAAATAAAAATTATACTTTTCTCTAAAGATGGAATTTCGATTTTTTGCAAACATTTCACTTTGTCTAAAGTATTTCTGTCCAAGATTGTAGCTATGAAAAATATTTCCACTTATCTAGAATAGTAAATGCAAGGAAAAAGTCGATTGAGTATGAAAATAAAGAACAAATTTTCGTGCACATCATTTTGCACACAATATCTGTAATGATTTCTACAAACCTTAAAATTAAATAGATTGTTATGTCATAGACCTAAATGATTTATAATCCTTTCAATTCGAAGATAACTAGACTGACAAATGCAAATATCTTCCAATTTATCCACTGACCCTATTGCACAGTTGTGCAAGCAATACTATGGTAATAAGGTAATTAATTGGTAATGCTATAAAAACGGATAGAGTATGTAACATACAACATACAATCCCACATGTATATTTACGTTACTTGGTAGGCTAGTTTCTAGTCCCAAAACTTTACTTGTGTTCCATAGATTATACATCTAAGGCCGGCTTGTTCGGGATTTTGTGACTAAAGTTGTTGGATCGTTAGTAGTCGTAGTTGGAGAAGAACGACAAGTCCAAACTGGATAATGGCCTTGAGAGTTCATCAAGCTGTCAGAACCGTTAGCACAGTTGAAAGAGCATGAGGCTAGAAATCCTGAGGTCAGTGGTTCAAATCCACTTCGGTCTGCTAATTTTCAGCAGCCACCATCGTTCGTTTAGCGTAATAATCACACACCACCTTGTGTTCGTATATATTTATATTTTGAAATTGTAGCGGACAACAAAGATAATGTTGTAAATAAAAAAAAAATAAAAAAATGACACGTTTATGAAGACAAATCCATGCATTTTCGTAAGTTTCGCTTGCTTAAAGCATGCATGATCACATTGAATTTTTTACAGTTTTGTTAGAGTTTATAACTAAAAATGTTACAATAGAGTCATTAACAAAAACAATGTAAAAATGACGTGTTTAAATTAAAAAAGCTCTAAGGGCATAGATTTTATAGATCAATCCCCAAAATACTTTGTTCCAGTAGGTGACTGATGAACCTTTTGAGATAGTCCTCTGTATTCTTTGTTGTGGTTTTACGTGGATGTTTAGCATTATTTATATTCTATTTTTATACTATTTTTATATTATTTTTATACTTTTCATACCATTTTATACTTCTTTTTCTAAAACAATTTTTGTAACTCTAGCGTACTACGATATTCCGATATACTGAGCATATTTGAACATGTGTCTTCAAAATGTTTCTCTCCATACACATAGTGTATGTACATACACTACATATAACGGTGAAATTTGTTATTTCCCATCTGCTTATAATACTAAGTGATTTACGCATAGTTTTTCGTCATCTTTCCCTGTTTGATTTTAGAAGTTAACATGACAGATATATCTATCTTCAATAGATATATATAGTAAATGTCATTGTGCATGCTTATATATATATATATATATCAGATTTCAATAGAAGCACATCATGATCGGACCGACAATTTTTTCAATTGCAGGGTTGACCTTAAATTTTGTTTTATTTTATATATATACATATTTTCTTTCACCCAGTTACAGCAATGCACTAAATCTCTTAATAACTCATAGACAAATATGACTTCAAGTAACCCTGCAGATATTAAAGACTTGAAAATATGGCAAATAAACAAAGAGGTATCAAAGGAGATGAATAGCCTTGTAACAGAATCAATGATAGAATACATGGTATGTTTACTGTGCTAAGAAATAAGATCAAATAATTATTGTGGAGAAGTGATGTGAGAAGCTATGCTCAAAAATCACTCCTCTACAGTGATAATTAGTTTTGTATTTTAACCACTGCTTAGAAATAACATCAAATGATCCCTGTGTGAAGGAGTGATATTTGAGCAGATACATCTGAAGCTATGTGCTTATGAGGCACTATTCCACAGCGATTATATTCTCTTATTTTAATCACTACACCCAGTTTTTTGTTATCACTTTGCGACTTTGGTGACCTGCTTTTCTTAATAGACCATGTTCTTGAAGTGCTATCATTTTGAAATTTAGTACCAGCATTTGTGGCGATATTCTAGAAGGATGCACCAAAAAGCTTTCAATTTTGTTCACTCAGTCCCAAGTTTTTGGTAAAAAGGGACCAAATTAAATTTTTGGTCCAATGGATCAAAAAGGTGTGGTACGAAATTTAGTTATGGCATTCTAGGCAATCTTACGAGACCGCTGGCCAAATCTTTTTCAATTTCGTAAATTTGGAACCAAGTATCCGTGAAAAATGTATTTTTTCAAAAGTGAAGATTTAATTTGAGGAGCCCTTGAAAGAGGGTGCTCGTTTATTAACAAAGCACAAAAATTGCAGAATTCATAGATCCTTTTCTATTTTTGACGTAAGAAGTCATGAAATGAAATTTCTGTGTATTTTTATTTTGACATCTTGGTTTATAAATTTATTTAATGGATGTATTGGAAAATGAATTAGAAATAAATAAACAATTTTTAAAAATATATGATTTATTTATTCATGTTTAGAACAAGGGGATCACACATTTGTCTTATGGGGAACAGATTGGTCAACCAGAATACTTAAAAGCTGTTGCTGAATTTCTCACTGAGTATTATCATCATGATAAAGTAGAGAGGTAATATTTTCATTACTCCTCCAGGTTGTACAAGGTTACTTTAAAGGGAATCCGAGGTGACCAGACAAGTTACTCTTAAAAGATAGATAACATGTTAGTTGAATACCTAAATACTAGTTTTTCTAAGTTTTAAGTATTTAAAACCATGATTTTGTCGACTTTCGTTTTTGTTTTTTTTTGTTCGAAGGCGGCCATTACGCTTCTGCGAGCTTCTTCTTCAATGTGATTTTGTCGATTAGTGTCCAGTCTTTTTATGTCTTTTGGCCATATTTTAAACTCCCATGACGGTACAAACATGT
>JAULBZ010006924.1:1422-11943 GCA_032360805.1 Neoturris breviconis | reverse complement strand
ATTCTACCATAATTTGCAGCAGGCTTAGTAACACCTGCCGTAAGTAGATTCTTATCGCTTTGTAACAATTTCTGTTTTGACGAATCAAAATTCTGCATAAGACTAAAATAATAAAAGGTAGGAACAAATAGTAATCTTTAGAAGCCAATACAGATTTATAGTTCAGCTTCATTTTGTTTAAAATACATAATCACTGTAGCTACACTCAAAAACCACTCCTCCACAGTGATTATGTACTCTTATTTCGACCACTGCATTCGCTATACAGTAGTAAAGTGGATAGCAAGTGGATAGAATACATGTGTATCTCCACTAGGTGAATTTATTCGTGCAAATTCTAAATGAAACCATAACATTGGTTGAAAGCGACGTCACCTGATAGTAGAGATCTGCTTTAACTGTTAAAATGAACCCCCGGTAATTGCTGGACCAATTTAAAGTAGTACACAAGAGATATAAAGGCTGGTACAAAACCTTTAACCTTAAACATTTCTCAAGTAAACTATAATCTATACACATCAGTTGTAGGACATCAGCTAATTTCAGTATTCAAAATGAGTGCAAATAATCACTGCAGAGGAGGGATTTTTGTACATAGCTTCAGGTTTTGTAGCCTGAAGTAATGCCCAAAAATTACTCCACCACAGTGATTATTGGCTCTTATCTCGACCATTGTAATATCAGTTTAGTACTAACAACGACATCCCAGTAGGAAAAAACTTGTTCAAAGTCAGCAGTAAAGACGCTAGAACAAGGTCACTCCAAGGAAGTTGGAAATGAATGACAAGAATGAAAAGAATGAATAACAACTGCGAACAATGCTATTGTTTCGCCATTCAAATTTTTATTGTTTTCACCAAGCACATCTAAACCTAATGTACGTTTTTATATTGACCACCAATCCCCCACACAACAGACCAGTATTTATTTATCTCATCTCAAGATATATACAGCTATATTCGTTTTGGGCTTTCAAAGTAAAATGAATTAGGCAGCCTTTACATGGACCCCTAAATAAGTTTCACCCTAACTAAATGAACTTTGATTTGATTATCAATCAATTACAAGCTCATTTAAGGTGGTCAATCTCATTTAGGGGTCCATGGAAATCTGCATTAGATCAGGGCAACCATCCTCAGCCAGGTCTTAGACCGTAGTAGCCCTAGCCAGTTCAAAGGATGAACAAGCTCTCTGTCCAAATTAATTTTGTTCGAGAATTTTACAAACTTTCTTTCCCTCGATCTCTGTTAAATTGCTTACTTGTGCCAGTCATTCCTACAGGTATGTAGTCTCCCTTAATTCCACAATCACAAAAAAAATGGCACATAAAGTTTAGGCCGATAACATCGGTGAATAATAAAGTTGTGGCCCAATATCCTCTGATTTAGTCTAATATTTAGACGAATAACTTATGGAAATTTTATGAAACCAAAAAATTTGGTCATGACAAAGTTTGATTAGAAGTAGAATAATTTTGTCAAATTTAATTTATATATTTGGTTTCTAATTTGGCCTAATTTTGTCACAACAATTTTTGTTTTTAGTTAATGTAATAAATATGAAGAAAACCATATCATTAGACAAGACAATTTGAGGAAATGTTTCTACTTTTATCAGCTTTAACCCGTAGTTTAGTGCCTCACTAGAGAGAGATCACGCTTTAGGAAGCAGAATAGAAACGTTGCCCTTTTTGAAACACCTATTGAATATATATAAATATAAACTCACAGGGATGTCACTGCAGTGTTTCAGAAAGGGTGACATTTCACAAAAGGAGACAATGAATCAGATGCCTTACTGACTAAGTGTTGAACTATGCATACAGTAGTTATTATAAAAAGTGATTTTCTTACATTTTAGGCATTATTTTATTCTCAACATTTCGTATATACACAGATGTTTTATACAGGTTGTGACAATTTTTTTAAAAGCTACAACCGATCGCATAAATTATAAGACATTTTACAAATTTCGACAAGCAATACAAGCCGCAAGTACAAAGTAACTTCGAAAAATGACCACTAGACGTCCCTTGAGGTTTATCTCAAAGGTTTATCCGAGTAAACTTAAGACTAAATCGTGTTTTTGATTTAGATAATAATATTTAGATCATAAGCCGACTCGTTTTTCTATAAATATGTATATAAATGATGCATCATATTTGGGTTTATGTGAAAATATGCATGGATAAAACAATGTTTATGTTTTTTCAGAATCACTACAATGTCTTCTTTTATTCTCAAATAGCAATTCTAATAATACAAGTAAAGTTTATAAAGAGTAGAGACTTTTAAATAAACGAGTGATCTCATACATATATAGCTACAAGCAATCACATAAATATTTGAGACAAGGCAAAATTCGAGCAAAAATTCAGTATTTTCAATTGGATAAAAAGCCTTAAATTTTCGGTAGCAAACCTAAAGACACAAAAAATTTAATATGTTCCAAGAGCCTGGGTACTAGGCTGCTATAAACAGCAGAATTTGTCGAGTTTACAAAAATAACCAAGATCCTAAGCCCTAAGTCTTAAGTTTACTCGGATAAACCTTTGAGGTAAACCTCAAGGGACGTCTAGTGCGTCATTTTTCATATTTACGTTGTACTTGTGGCTTGTATTGCTTGTCGAAATTTGTAAAATGTCTTATAATTTATGCGATCGGTTGTAGCTTTAACCATTTTTTTCATCTGCAGGGCGGAAAACCGTACCGCTATCATCTGTCATCTGTCACCCAATTTTGTCGTTTTTTGGTGCTTCATGTCATCTGTAGCACTACTCTAATTATTTTGCACACGGCCGACATTTATGGGAGGAAAACGAAAAAAGTTCTCAAAAAAAGTTGGTCTACTGTGACTGTTCCCTGGTATGATTAGTAAACTAATTTGTTTAGTTGACGGTAAAGTTTTTGCCTTCAAGCAGAGTGACTATCTGTCAATACAGATAAATCGGATCGATTATCATTTGTAAATCTTGTGTGATAATTATTGATTCTGTTTTTTTTTCCGATTTGACTTTTCTTTTGTCGAAAAGTTTTTACGCTTTTTTGACTAAATAGAGTCAATCTGTCAGACTTCTATCTGACAATATATGTGATGAAACTGCCAGACCTTTACCAGTAGCTGTCTGATCTGGGGGCCAATGACAAGATATGTCAAAATACAGAACATTTTCTGTCAGTCTTGGTTCTGCAGATCTGACCCAGTGAGGAACAAAAAAGCTCAATGTCTTTCCTACTGTAACTGTATTATTATTTGTCACATTATATTGCTGACCCTATTGATGGGTAGTAAGGTAGACTTTTATCTGGGACAACCAAACCCATGACCTGCCCTGATGCCGATGGCCAAATTACACGAGGGTGCCAACGCCCCGGAAAGTCGCGCAATTTTACCATAACGACTCTAGAACAACGTTGAACAACCTAGTTCTAGTGTCTTACAACTGACTTTAAACAAGTTTTTACCCATTGGCTTTACTTTATGCTGTTTATAGTTTGTATTTTCGATTTATTTAGACCAATCCACAGATTGTAAAGTTTGCTGTAGAGAAAATCATATCAACTGTCTGAGTAATTGCTGGAAATTGTTAAAACAATGATCAAAAGAAGTCGTTTCCTTATCACAAATCATTTTCTTAAAAATGTTAATTATTTGATCAAATCGTATTTTCTCCTATTCTATTTTCGACTCCCTCCCCCCTACGGAAATTAACTATACGAATATAACGGGGGAGAAATTTATTTCTTTATATTTTGCGTAGACTAATCAAATTATTTGTAGACAAAAATATAAGCCAATGAAATGCGTGTTTACGAACGATAAAATTACACGAGCAGACTATACGAATATAACGGGGGAGAAACTTATTTCTTGATATTTTGCGTAGACTAATCAAATCATTTGTTGACAAAGAAATAAGCCAATGAAATGCGTGTTTACGTCAGATAAAATTACGGAATAAGAAGCAAGAAGCGCATGGTGTAGAAAATTAACTAAATAGCGATTATATTTTTAAAAAGTTTAACTAGTTTTTTGAATGTTATAATTCCACAGAAATCTTTTGTGAGGGAACTTATAAAGTTTTATTTTCACGAAGCTTCGATACTGATTAAAACATCGTTTAAATTACTTTTAAAACTATCTTCGACTTTTCTAATGTAATATCTGTGAGATTCTTGTTTAGCCAAAACAAAATGCGTTTGCAAATGTAATCTTGTAATTTATCAGCAAAGGATTTCATTGAAGTGCAGATTCAATGGCCCATTGCCAAGCCATTGTGATTTCAAAACAATTTCGGCAAAAACGTGCAAGGAATAGAAAACAATACCGAATTTGTAAATAAGTAGATTGAGGGTATAACTAATTGTTAATGCGAGAATAGTCGTTATCTGCAGTTTCGCAATTTTTAATTTATGTCATAAATTAATATAAGTCATACAGCAAGACTGCCGTAGTCTTTTCAAATAAACCACAATAAAGATATTCCACAGTATAGCTAAGAGCGCGCACTGGCAAATTTAAAGTTGAGAACAATAGACACGCTATATAACAGCTGTAAACACAACATGCCCTAATTCCATAGTGATTCCTCATGCCGTCAACATTGATAGTGCAGGAGAGGGAAATTCGTTTTTTCATCAAACATTTACGACCACGATTGTAGTTCATTATGTTATAATTATAAACATTCACCGAAGTAAATATTTCGGACAATTTAATAATTATCGATATATCGATATACGTGTGATTAATCCTTTTTATCATTTAATTGATAAAAAAAAAACATTCAAAGCAGACACGTGAACACTTGACAAACATACACGACTGGATGTTCGTTCGTCAATAGTACGCACTAACTCAGAGGACTTATGGCACGACTCCAACCATTTTGTTTTTGTTCCGTCATTTCCCCACGTTTTATAAACATCCTAGAAAATATCAAAACACATAACTAATAATTCATTAAGACTGTATTATAATTTTATTAGCTTGCCTTTAGTCTGTGGCATATGATTCGCCATGTTCCTATAAACCATATCAGTATTAAATAGTTTGACTGAGGATGCAAAGAGCTAATAATAAAATTTTGAACGAACGAACTAGTCTTTGCTGTTAAGAATAACAAGGATAACTATGATAGCTTTACTATTATATTTCTTGTTACTCTATTATCATTCACATTATACTACTGAAAAATAAACAATGACTTTCAAATAAAATAAACAAACAAGAATATACACATTTTTGACAAAACCACAAAACGAGATATTTTTGCAAGAAGTAACTAACATCGTTGAAGAACTTACCATCATATTCAAGAAACCAACAGCCCATACTCTTTCTTTTTAAAAAGTATCGCAAACAAAATAACTCACAAGTCAAAACATTTACACTGCACGGACACAAATATTTTCCAAAATAGAATTTCAGTCTATTATATACGAACAGACGTTACACGAGTAACAAATGGAACGCAAGAAACGAATTCAAGTTATAACTTTTAGTTCAATGCACCAATGCTAAAAAAACTAACTTAAATCGAACAAAATGAATTAGATTTCGAAAACTATTTTTCCTTTTGAAAGGTTCCTCTCCTCACAATAGACACTCAATCAGCAAAAACGCGAGATTAAAGTTGTATTTGCTGCGTTTTTAAAGCGATTTAGGAGTGTACCAAAAGTGGGCCTATGACCAATGGAGAAATCGAAAACAAACAAACTATCAATTTAGACCGGGATTCATCTGTTTGGAAGGTTCCTTCCATCACAATAAATGTTGAATCAGCAAAAACCCAGAGATTAATGTTGCATTTGCTTCTTTTTTAATGCGCTTTACGAAGGTACCGATTTAATGATGTTGGAAAATTCCAAACACAAGTACTTTTAGCGACACATCCGTAGAGTTTTCGTCCTTTATTAGGTCATTATCAATACCTCGTATACAGCGAAATTCATAAAACTTATATACAATTATGTTTTATGAAAACTTTACCGAATAAGGTAAGATGACAATGCAAATATAAATCAAATTCTACAATTCCACCAATCAAAACAATTTCAAATACATAAATTATATACCGACTAATCACCAACATCCAGCCAATGACATAAACTCCATAGGTGATGATTAGTCAGTTTTTGTCAAACAGAAACAACGACTCAGAGGTTGTGGTTATGTTTAACGAAGGTTTGTCTTTGTGGATCAATAAGCTTTCTTTCAGTTCGAGTTCAAAATTGTTCCGTGCCAATATTAAAATAGAAAAGTCACCAAGACTGGTACGATGGGAACAAAAAAGCAAGTGATCACGGACAGCTGTAGACAGTTAGTAATCTTTCCTGTCAAAGCAGATACGCCCATGTGTTTCGAGGCACTAACTTTCAAATTTCGCATAGTTTTACCGTATAAGGTAACATTGCAGTTACAGCACAAGAATTTATATACAAAATTTAAACAAAGTTTCTTGGATGGATTGATCTAAAAACAACGCACAGCTTACAGCATGCATTTCCGAAAAACCTTTTCTAATCGTGTTCTGAGTCGTAAAGATGTGATTCCCAAATAAGGTAAAACAACCAGAACCTCTCGTTTTTTCAGGGTCAAAGTAACATTTTTAGTTTTGTACAGTTTATTAAGAAACGACTTAATGCAACTATCAATTAAGTTATAAGGATAGCCATTGTTTAACAAAATGTTACGTAGCCTTCGTGTTTCAATGCGGGATTTGGAAAAATCTGCAACAAGAGGAAACATTCGAAATAACAATATTTCTTTGACATAAAACTAGCGAAGTTGGTATGAACACCACTAAAAGTGAGTTCCCAATAAACTGAGGTGGAGACTCGGTGCCATCTCGGATGACGTTGACATTCCAAATGGGCAAGGTGTCATTGTTCTCACACGCGGACGTAAAATATATGTTGGCGTGTTTTCTGTTGAGATATTCCTTAAATAAAAGAAGATGGCCAGGTAATGAGAACAGCACGAAACATCATCAACATATCACCTGTAATGCAATGGTCAAAATTCACTGGGACAGTCTTCTTGCCAGTCATTTCCTGATGTAAAAGAAAAGTATTAGCAAGACTGGAACCAAGCATAGAGCCCATTGCCACACCATCAATCTGTTTATATAAGTCGCTATCATAGGAAAAATAAGATTGACTAGTGGCTAATTCTAAAAGGCTTCTAAATTCAAGTTTACTTAAATTATTGACTCGTTCACAGTCTTTAATGAGCGTATCACCGCATATGTTACAAGCGATTTTGACATGAGCAATATGCTGGCGAAGATCTTTGTTACTCAATTTAAAACGAAGAAATGCGGAATAAAACCATGGTGATTACATGCTCCAAGAAAATCAACATTTAGTTTAGATTTACGAAGTTCTTAATCGGTTCTTTCAAATTTTCCAAATATTTTAAGGATTTAATATCCATAACGATTGCGTAAAACTTTAACAATGGAAAGTATACATAATTATATATAGGTATATCAATATGAATTGTTCTTAAACTTCGTCATCTGCAATTACATCTGCAAATATGTTTATATGAAAATCTGCTTACTATTGCGCAATAAAATATTGAAAAATATTTTTTTAAAAAAGACGTATAATAACGGTAGAATTTAATTTCGTGAATAATAACAGATTTTTTATAATAACAGATCTTTCATTAAAGTGTAATCATTTTTACTGCGCGTTAAATTAAAGAAATAAGTAAGAAGATAACCAATACCGCTAAAATAAATCGTAATTTTAGGGAACGAGCGTGAAATTGATTCGTAATCCGGTTTCCATTATTCGGCGCATATTTCGGCGCGGTCCGCTTCTTTCTGCTTAAAAGTTTAAAAGTTACACGCGAATTCTCAATTTTAGAATCCCGCGCAGAAATAGCACTAAATAAAAATCGAATTACTAATTCCTTCCGGACAAACATTTTGCTTTTAAACTTAAATCCATTACAATTGTTCTTGTTCACCACCGATAGCTCAGTTGGCAGAGCAGGAGACTGTAGTTGGCTTAGTCAGATATCTCTAGGTCACTGGTTTAAATCCGGTTCGGTGGATTTTTTTAAAAAATTTTCTCTATGTGCCAGGATGTACCACATTTCGCTTAACAAAACTTTTTCCGTAGAAGTAGGTAAAGCTGAAGATAATGATTACTGTAAAATTTCTTATTTCGACTCATTACTAAATTTCCACTGAAGCGGACTTGAACCAGTGACCTAGAGATATCTGACTAAACCGACTACAGTATCCTGTTCTGTCAACTGAGCTATCGGATGATGGTTTGCAAGAAAACCTGATAGATTGCTAAATAAAATGTTTGGCGATTTACTTTTGAACCAATAAAAAATTTTAATACAAATATTCAACAGATATCATCATGAGTAAATGCTGGAGTCGATTTCGGAAATATCGGTATAATCTAGCATACTACAGTACTAAGATAAGCTCATATTTTTTGTTTTAGATTCTCAGTAATCAGGCAGCCCAGATAAGAGAGAACGGGAGGAGGAAAGGATTCGAAAATAAGAATTCCCATTTCGCCAGATTCCCGTTTTATTTTTCCATTTTCTTAGACCGACAATTCTCTAGGAAATTTAAACTGTTTTATTATCCCATTCGGATTGTTAGAACAAGTTTTATGCGTTAACTTTTTATCTTTAATCAGAACCGCCATGCTTTAATTCAATAATATATTGTTATTGCGACAAATAACTTAGCGCAATATGAAAACCGTTATTGATCCCCGTACCTCTCGTATGCTAAAGATCGCTCTACTCTACCATCTCTACCATCTGAGCTAGTTCCCTTTTGCTTTTATTACAAGTTATCAAGTATAACAATGTTACAGTCTACAAACTGACATGCATAAACTATATGGTACCATCTTTTTATGAATATCGTAATTACGGCGCTTCTTTATCAAAATATACAAACAATAGGGTTAACACATTAAAATGTTGTTGTTTACGCCTCGGAATAGTTAATTAACTTTGTGATAAAAAATGGTTGCGAAAACTTGAATGGCAAAGATAAGTTTAAGAAACCATTTCGACCAACCTACTAAACAGTAATTTGGAAGCCTGAAATTCAAATCTTTACCAAGAGAAATTAAACAACATATGTATACATAAAAACGATAAAGCACCGCCCTCGATTAAGCACCGCCCACGTATAATCACCGCCCTTGATCAAGCGCCGCAGCACCAAAATATACGTTCACGCCTAATCAAATAATTAATCGTACCTTGACGGAAGAGAGTATGGTATTTGTTGCAAAAAATAAGCACAAATACATTGATTTCGGCTTTCGTTTTCATCTCGTGGTTAATTTCGTGTCATTTTCATCTCGTGGTCGATGTCGGCTTACATTTTCCATCCGTCGTGGTGGTGGTGGTGGTGATGGTGATCGGTATTTTGGCAGTTGACGGTTAAAGATGGCTGCTACAAACGTAACCAAGAAAGCAAAACTGAAGAAATTCGCAAAGAGTATGTTTGTCTATACTCCCTTGGTGTTTTCGATCTATAGAGGTATGGGTAGAGAATGTCAAACCTTTTACGTCCGATTAGCTGAAATGAATGCTGAAAAACGTAAAACATCGAAATCAATAACTGCGACACGGATAAGAACAAAAGTATGTTTTGCATTTCTAACAGTATGTATTAAATCGAATAGAAATGCAGCAACATTAGAAGGAGAAGTTAAACTTTAACACCTTTCTTCAAAAGTGTGAAATTCTTGGAATATTGTCCGGTACAAAAGATGCATGACGGACTTCGCCGTTCAAACTATTTAATTGTTCAGTAGGAACAATTCTAGTGAGAGAAATTAAACTTGAAACGGTAAAGTGGAGATGTTTTAAATACCGTATTTTTTAGCCTATGCTGTTGTTTGCTTTTAGCGTACCAGGAGCTTTACAGTGAAATACGGCAGTAACCGGGGAAATTCGGCAACGGAAATTATTTGAACAACAGCCTAGTAAAACCATAGTTATATGTTGTCTGAGTGCAGAGCGTTTTGGTGAGGACTACTCGCATAAGAGTAGTGATTACGGCAGTTCCAAACAATAACGAATACAAAGAATTATATATTACACAATGAGTAGCCTCGATCTGAAACTAAATTATACTGTTTGAAAACAGGAAAAAATTTAAAGAAGTTTCAAGGTCGTTGTGGCGCTGCTGTTTATATTGAGAATCTTTCGAAGAAGTCAGTTGGTTTTGCTGAGATTAAAGGATTTTCTTACTTTCTCTGGTTAACTATAAACATGGTTAAACTCTATTCAGCATAAACATGATTAACCATATTTACCATAAACATGGTTAACCCTATTCACCATAAACATAGTTAACCCTATTCACCATAAACATAGTTAACCCTATACACCATAAACATGGTTAACCCTATTTACCATAAACATGGTTAACCTTATTCAGCATAAACATGGTTAACCCTATTTACCATAAACATGGTTAACCTTATTCAGCATAAACATGGTTAACCCTATTTACCA
>JAULBZ010006923.1:0-11944 GCA_032360805.1 Neoturris breviconis | reverse complement strand
AGCGAATTTCCGTGCAGTTCGCCTTGCTAGTCGAAATTTAAGTCTTTTTGCCTAATTTGAAATTCTGAATTTTTGCATAAAATTCACCTTGTCTCAAATATTTACGTGAGGGATTGTAGTTGTCGTTGCGGTATCTCGCCGCCCTCATTTCAGAAATAAACAAACAGCCCTGTTTACGAAGTTGGATGCCTTTCGTTATAAGGGAGCACCTCTAACAACGAAACAGGAAACATCATAAGGTCTACCGTTTGTCTTCTTTTGTACAGGGTGAAATATAGTCGTATAGTTGAGTAAGTCGTATTGAGGTATTTTCGATAATTGTTCTGAGTTAGAGAGTCAGTAGTCTGTTATAGTAGATAATGTGTTGAAGTAAATAATTGAAGTAGATAGGGTATGTTACTTTTGAAACCGTGTGTGTTGAATATGGTGATGTGAAAGAATTTATTTGTCTTTAGTATTCTCCCTATGATTCGATATGATTCATTGCGAAATGAAAATTCCGAGATGAAAATAGACCTTGATATCGCACAACCTCGTCCCCAGGGCTTTAATCAAGGTTAATGGTTACATGATGTGTTACATGGAGTATCCCCCTGACATAATTCAATCGAGACAAATATGGTAGAATTGTTGTGACTGAACTGACCTGACCAAAAAAGAAAAAAGTGAAAGTGAAAGGACAAATAAGGGGCCACGTCCATACTCAAACTGCCACGGATAACGGGACATGACCGTTGTTTTACAAACCCACCCACCAAGCCCTGATAACGGTCCAGTTCAATTTCTCTCGATTTTCGTATTCGAAATATATCCGGACGACTTAGTTCAAAAAATTAGCATCCTTTAATACATTCTTGCTTCCGTGCGTGTTGGGAATGACAATTTTTTCTGCTTCTTTTCAATAAAAACTGACTGCAGAAATGAATTCCTCATATCAAAATTAGTAAAACTGGAAAGTTTCGTTGGATTTTAGTAAATGGAAGTCAAGTTATCAAGTTTTTAAAATTGCTATTTTATGAGAATTTGACTGTGAAAAATTGCTGCAGTGAAGATTTTTCACTGCAGCAATATTTCACAGTCCAAAGTCTTATAATAACAGAAATTTCAAGTCTTCATATCTTGAGTTTTATAAGTCCAAAATAAAAGAAAATTTCTAGTTTAAACTAATTTTGCATGAGGAATTAATTTCTGAAGTCAGTTTTTACTAAGAAGAAGCAGAAAAAATTTTCATTTCCAACACGGAAGCGAGAGAATAATGCCCTTAACGCTCGTTTTTGAACATTTTACAAATCACTGAAATTTTCTCTCAATCGAATTCCAGCCAATGTAGCTAGAGTGATGGGTTCGCCCCTATCCATACACTTCATAGGTTGCAATGTAACTTAATTTCAAATCCCACAGTACTGAATTCGAACAAAATATTATCCATTGCCAAGGCTACCTTATGTTCTCACATCATCATTGATTTCCTCTCGTTTGAACTGTTTGAACTTAATGTATACGAATGAATAACGTAAACACGGGTAGGAGAGGAAAGCATCCTCGATGTCTTGAAAATACTAAGCTAATACAGTATAATACAACACATAAAACACATAAAACCATTCATCAAAAAATGAACTAAATCTGGAAATTAAAAACTCGTCTCTCTGCATATGTAGTATCATGGGCTTCTTTCCCGTTGTATAGCTACCTACCGTAGGAACTAAGCCTTAGTAAAATAGAGAAAGTAAACAACAACAAAAACTTACTTATTTAGCTAGTCTCCTAGCTGCTAGGTCTAGTCGACAGAAAACAGAAAAGATCACAAAGTTTTTCCCTTTCGTTTTCCAATTTTCAGAATTTGTTTACATCACACAACGTAACATGTATTATTTTTTAGTTAGCTGTCAAACTAAATATATATTTCTAATAGCTACTGGTGATAAGTAATTTGTCGTAGTGTTGACGTACACGATTCATCTGTTTTACCGACTTTGGTGCAATAATCGGACCGCAAACTTTTCAATTTCAGCCTAAAAAAACTAGACTGCATCCCATCGGTCGGAAAAAGTGTGGATGATATCTCACTCTCCTCCGCAGAGCCTACGCGCGCCCGAAAAAAACAAACACCAGCGATGAAGCGTTCAAAAAATAATAATAAAAAAAATTGACAACGGTAGAGTGATATTTTTTCTTTCTGCATTATGCTAATAAGGGAGTGAAAAATGAGTAAAGCGTGCAATGCTGACATTTTGTTGAAGATAAAACTGTTTATTGTTAACTGTTAATTGTTGATGGACAATATATACTTATGGTAAGACATCTATTGTTTTGTCGTGGGGAAAAGTTCGGCAAAAACTTTTGGCTAGAAAAAAAATTGGGTAAAATTATTGGTCTGGCCCCGGGGCTAATAAAATCGGGGAAAAAATTTATCGGCCGAAATTTAGTTACTTTTTCCAGACTTTTTTTCCCGATAAGGTGTTCGTACGTTCTTTGTAGCGGAAACAGGTACGGCATTTTAAGTTCCAAATTCACGATTATCACCAATTTTACCATATATGCCCGTACGTGGTGAGTACGACTCGCCATTATAGGTGAAACGATGAAGAAGATGCTTCTCTCAGCACGCCATTTTCCCTCTATTGATTTTAAATTCAATATGGCATCTTGACGGAGACGAAAACATCCAGTATGCACGTGGAATTCTTATGATCCTCCCAAAACAAAATATGGCACTACAGGAATTAATGCATAACAAGATAGGCTTCATACTGGAAAGTACGGCAAAATAACATGCCAACCTCCTCGACTTCAGAGCTTCTTCTCTTTTGACGTATCAATCAGTGAGATTTATTTCTCTCTCGTCTTCAGTTATTAAGAGCTCTATGATCGAGGTTGATACCATGCTTTACGTTTTTCACGTAGTTTCGATTATCCGAATTAGATCCGAATTTTTTATTTCTTTAAAATGTTTTTATTTTTTTTAGGCTTAAGATGGTCAATCTGAATTCGAACACATTTCATATGTTCGTTGGTACTTTTGGTTTTAGAATATTAGGGTGTTTAGAGTATATTTCACTTTACTTATGTTATTTGTGAAAATATTAGTAGTACTATAAGTTTCTTAATTTTTCAGGTTTTTATATAAATGTTTCTTTCAGAATGTAGTAACGAATCCAGATGTGTACACAGCTTAGGTCTCTGTAGACTGTAGTCGTTGTTTTACCAGAATCGGCAGAAACGGAACAAAATCGGAAATGCGTGAATGCCGTACGGGAAGTTCCGGAAACTACGATTTTTTAGGTGAAGCTTTTAGCACTCACCACTCACCAAGACATATATGTCCTGGTCGGCAAACCTTTGAACTTACAAAAGAACAAAGAGCGAAAATAATAGCCGACTGTTTACAAAATTGTTCCGATTACTGGGGACTTTGAACAGGTTTTTGCCCATTTGGGAAACGTTTGTATGTATATCAAGTTTGTTTCGATCCCGGGGGAAAACCGCTTTAACGCTGACTTTGAACAGGTTTTTGCTCACTGGGTAGTCTTTCACACTATTTGAGATGAATAAATTTCGGTTTAAAATAGAGAGGTATAGTCTTTAAATAAACTATAAAATTATATAAAATAATATATATAATAACAATGGTCGAAATAAGAGTAAATAATCACTATGAAGGAGGTATTTTGTGCATAGATCAAGGCTTTGTAGCCGTAACCGATACTCAAAAAGCCCTCCTCAGTAGTGATTATTTGATCTTATTTCTAGTATTGTGATAATAAAAAATAACATTGCAAAAGAAATAGTAAAAGTGCAGATAAAAACTGACTGCTTGTATGTCAACAATCTTGCAATTGATTGGTAGCTTCTATACCAGGAACCAATCAAATGCAAGTTCGTTAAATAATCACACTTCTCTATGCAGGTCTTAAATCTGAGATGCTAAAATGTTAATAAAATATAATTTGGATGTACATCAAAATAACCATAAAGACAGGGCTCGAAATAAAAGCCGGTCACCACTGTGGAGGAGAGATTTTTCAGAATATTTTCAGCCAACTCGGCTGAAAATATTCAGAAAAATCTCTCCTCCACAGTGATGACCGGCAGTTATTTCGAGCCCTGAAAGATATCTGCAAAGAAACCAATCGATTATAAGATTACAACCCTGATTCCAAGACGTTTCTGTTGGCGTGCGATTTGATAAAAAGTGAATAGAAGCGCTAGGATCGAGGTTGGTAATATATATATATCCCAATGGACTATAATTTGTTGAAAGTCCACAGTAAAATACGCCAGAACAACATCTTCAACGTCATTCTAGCATCTCTGCTGCAAACTTTGAACAAGTTTTTGTCCAGCAAAAACTTGTCTAAAGTCAGCAGTAAAGACGCTTATAACTACGTTGAAAATGTTGTTCTGGCGTCTATACTGCGGACATTGAACATGCCATTAGGACAGCGCTATACTCTTTTCTGTAGAAGATATTTACGATTATTTTGAACTTTGAATGTAATGTATAAACGTTGTGCTAAGACCAACCTAGTACCCAGTCATCCTTACGCATATCGAAGTTTGAGATCGAGGAACACCATGGTCCCACGGCGAGATATAGTAGCAACCTTATTTACAACACCGTTTGACAACATCGTTTGACCAGGCTACAAGGGGATTAGGTACTATGTTGGAATGTGAAATAAATATATAAACTCCAATTTTTATTTTAAAAAGAAATACGTGTATAATCAGAATTACGATTTGTCAACAACCTCGTTGTCAGGGACAGGTTCCGAAATAAGAGCAATAATCACTGTGGAGGAGGGATTTTTGAACATAGCTTCGGGCTTTGTAATCTGATATTATGCTCAAAAATAACTCCTCCACAGTGATTATTTGGCTTATTTCGAATACTGCTGGACTGTCAAAGATATATGAGTTTCATAAATCTACAAAGTCAATAAAGCCTTGAAAACGAAGGTTGAATTTTTCCCAGCTGGCAAAAACTTGCTCAAAGACCGCATTTAAGGCGCCAAAACAACCTTGAAAACATAATTATTGCACCTTCACTGCGGACTTTGAGCAAGTTTTCTCCTACTAAGTTGTGAGTGAATTTTCTCAGAAATAACTGCAGTGTTTAAACTAGGAGCGTATAATCACTGCGCAGGAGTGAGTTTTGAGCGTAGCTTCTGACTACAAAGCCTGCAAGTTGTTCAATATTGGCACTCCTTTACAGTGATTATTTGTCATTATTTAAAGCAGTGTAAAACGGTGCGGATTACCATACCATTTTAGAAAAAACAATGCTTCTTAGCATTAAAAGCCGAGATTTGGAAATATCTAAAAATAAAATTGAGAAGGTATTGTCAAAGAGCTTGTATGTCATTGGCTTCTAGGTTAATAAAAACGTTTGAAACGTTTGAATCAAGCACTCTTCTCATATACTTTATAACAAAATTTACGTGACCCAGTTGCAACAAGTAGTAAATGAAATAAGAATAAACAATCACTGTGGAGGTGGGACTTTTAAGCATGATTTACTCAATAATTACTCCTCCACAGTGATCATTTTTTCTTAATTTAAGATAAGATATAATTTCATGACGAACCTTGAAGGTTGATTTCTACTAAGCGCAAAATTCGCTGCGAAAGTCAATATAAGACATCCCATTGGTAGAAATTGACGTCACACGATGCAAGACGCCAATCTGTACCGATGTAAATATCTTGTTTTGGTTTTCGCAGCGAATTTCTTACTTATACTCAACATTCTACTTGTTATCAGTTAACCACGAGATACGCTGTAATTCAGAGTTTTATACACCAGCCTTAAAACGACCTAGTTGACAAAAACTTGTTGAAAGTTCGTCTGGAACAAGTTTTTGCCGACCGAGAGTCATTCATATCGTAAATACTAGGCATAGGTAAAAAATATATTAAAATATTAGGGACCGGCTTAAAATTTCGCCCCAATTCAATTTTGTTATGGTTAAATCAACTAAATTTGACAAACTTTAACAAAAATGAATCCGTACAGAAGTGTGTTAGATCATTGACTCAGTACTCTCCTGAGTAGATTTTATTTTTGAGACGGTCCTTTAACGTCACATTTCACTTATATTCCTGTAGTAGTCGAAATAATCACTATAGAGGAGTGGTTTTTGACCATAACTTCGAGTCTGTTGTTGTTCTCAAAAATCCCTCCTCCACAGTTCTTATTTACTGTTACTTCAACTACTAGACTATATTCACAGCGTTCCTACGGGTTTTTGACAATTGCCAGTGGGCACAATACGTCAGATTGATGTCGAAACAACTTCGTCACATTGCCTTGATGTTGTTTCAACGTTAAAGGTGGATTTACACCAGGCAAAAAAACAAAAAGTTGACATTCTATTGGCAGAATTTGGCATCACATGTCAATTTGTACCAATTATGGAATTGTCTTCTTTTGTCTTTCCCGCGAAATTTACGTCTAGTGTAAATCCTCCTTAAAAAGGTCGTGTCCGAGCCGGCAAAAACCTGTTCAAAGTCAGCAAAATAACGTTAGAACAAAGTTCTGTGAACGTTGTTCTAACGTTATTTTGCTGACTTTGAACAGGTTTTTGCCGGCGGGGTGGAGCCTCGGGAGCCCCTTCGCATCATATAGATTTTTTGTGATAAAGAAATATACATTTCAGACAAATATTTTGTCAAAATACGTTTAGTTCGGCGGCGGATTACTTAACTCCGTGCGATATTTGTATAAATTTCTGCTTTTGGTCGTCGCACTTGAAATAGTGATCGTCAATCCAATGACCTGGACTCTTTGGATCGAAAGACTGGTTTCATAACCTGAAGGTATGGTCAAAAAATCAATCTTCCAACACAGTGATTGCTTGTCTTTACTTCGAGTAATCGATCGGATGCAGGTGCATGGTACTTCAGTAATGGTAAACCAGTATCCTTTCATCTAGTACCATATTTGTGCTCTTGCTGTTTCCAAGATACTACCAGGCGAACAAAGTATAACTCATGGTTGTTTTATCACAGGAAGAAACTTTTCACGTTTTGTTTCACTAGACTGGGAATCAAACATTTCGTTTTCTGTATTGTTTTCTTTATTGCTTTCGGAGTGAGGGTTTGGTAACCTCGAATCGAAATGTTGAGTATAATATTGTGGATGGTGACCAGAATGTTGCACAGGTTTCCTTTTACTCTGCTGTGCGATAAAATAAGTCCTTGATTGTTCAATTGCTTTACCAGTAGCTTGTCTCGATAGTTCAGCTGGTTTTGCAATAGAATGTCTATCAGCTGTATTAACCACTGGAGGCACAGTTGGTGGTTGTCGACGAGAAGAACTGCGTTTAGATTGCCTGCCCTGTAAATTAAAGATACAAAAAATAGAGTACAAGAGAAATAGAAGGAGGGGGGGTGTAAATTCATTAATTTGAATACATATTAACCGCGAAGAAGAGTATTATCAAAAGAAGCTTGCCATAGATTGGTTAATTTCTCACAAATAAACCAATAAATTACAAGAACGTTTTACTAAATGCTTTTCTTCAAAGATGAAATGGTTGATATAATTATCAAATACTATGACATGGTTTACGACATTTCCTGCATTATAATGCATAGAAGCAAGACCTTACAACCAGTACAACGGCTACATAGAATCTAATCAACGTTAAAAACATGTCGTGTCGACATCTAGATGACATGGTTTCGACGCAAATTGTGTCAAGAATTGAGTTTTCAAAGTTTTTTTAACTTTAGAGCGTAACACGATAAGTTTCTATTCTCGTGAAAGGAACAATTTGGAAAAAAACCCATTTCTGCTAACGTCAACACTTTTCTGATGACGTCATCACAAAGATTTTGAAATGACAAATTTTGCTTAAAAAGCTTATTATTGTTAGAAATATAGTTCTAGATAACATTTTCCATTCTGATTTCGGCTTTAGACAGCTATTGTGCTGCTCTTTAACAATCCGGGTTTTTGACGAAAACATTGCAAAATACAGAAATAATGGATTTCTGCGTTAAAAAAATTGGGAGAGATCGGGGAATACGGGTTAGTCATGTTACCAAAACTTCCAGAAATCTTTCTTTTGAGATTTTATATAACTTGACAAAAGTACGATTCAAACGCAAGTTATTGCAAAATAATGATATCATCGATTTATATGGCATGTCCCTATGTAGAAATAAGTGGTCTCAGATTATGACATATCTATTGATCAACTGACGTAATAAAGCTGAAATCACAATTTTTGTCTTATAGATAAGCAAGTGACAACCCAGTGCGCAAAAACTTGCCAAAAGTTCTAGCGTCTTTACTGCGGACTTTGAACAAGTTTTTGCCCACTGGACAGTGATTAAAGTCAGAGCTGTCCCCAAGTGGGCAACAACTATAGTGACTTTACCGCTGACTTTGAACAAGTTTTTGCCACAATAATGACTGTACTGAGGACTTTGAACAAGTTTTTACCCACTGGGTTGAACATCAAAATTGAAAGAACGTTTCCTAAGTAAAAGGTTCCACACTTCAAGCTGTAAGCTATACTGAAAAAATACTCAAAAACTCGTTTGAAAGAAAATTGTGTACAGGTACCACTATATACCTAGCCGGCCAAAACCTGTTCAAAGTCAGCAAAATAACGTTAGAACAATGTTCTGTAAACGTTGTTCTAACGTTATTTTGGTGACTTTGAACATGTTTTTTGCTAGCTGGGTAGTTCACCTCAAGTATCCAAGCATGTTGTAGAGCTTCGTCAGGATTCATCCGTTTAGTGGGATCCCATCTAAATAGAAAGAATCAATGCAACTTCGTTGAAACATCTCAAAGGGGTCGTCACAAAAATAAAACTTGTAGAAAATAGCACTGAATCAAAAAGCTTGCAATTGATTGGTTCATTGTATCAAAGAAACGAATCAAATGCAAGCTCGTCAAATTAATTAAAACTTACTCTAAGCATCGTCTTAGAAAGTCTAAGAATAACGGATCGTTTGTTTTAATGGTACTACTCAAGTCTTTCGATGTTGGACGACGTTTTCGTCCTTTTGAATTGGTTATAGAACGAGGTTGACCCTTTGAATCTAAACGAATAACATGCTATGCATTGAGGTTGATTTCTACCATGCTAAAAATTCGCCACTATAAAGCCTGAAGTTATCCTTAACAATCCCTTCTTCCGACGTGACATCAATTGAACAAATGGAACCAATGAAATGCCTTCTTTTGGCTTTCGCAGCGAATTTTTGACTATGTGGAAATCAACCATAAGATAAGAGTATCTGAGAAGAGCGAACTTTTAACCTAGTGGGCAAAAATGTGTTCAAAGTCAGCAGCAACAACGCTGAAAACCTTGTTCCAGCGTCTTTACTGCGGACTTTGAGCAAGTTTTTATCCACTGGGAAATGATTATTGCAATGAAGAAATTTGATCAAAGAAATAACCAAACCAATCAAGATACAAGATACAAGATCGTTAACACCCTTCTCCATAGACACAAAATAAAAACAGATCAGGATTCCATGTCTACGAACTTACAATGGACTGCAAGCCAGTTCATAGTTCAGTCATTCTCCTATATTTCATTAGGCGAAAAAAAATTCACTGCAAAATTCAATTGGTAAAAATTCAATTTTCTACCAATGGACTGTCTACTTTTAGTTTTCGCCTAGTGAAAATCAACCATTACTCACTAAGTCGTTTTCAATAATTTCTCTCGAAATATAGCTACTCTTGTTCAAAGTCCGTAATAAAGACGCTAGAACGACGTATTTAACGTTATTCTAGCGTCCTTACTGCTGACTTTGAGCAAGCATTTGTCCACTGAGATCCTAGGAATAATTTTAGTAAACATGGATTTATTTGTAAATAATACATATATATGATGATTTTCGACACGGGACGTCTAATCAACGTCAAAAAAGACGTCATCTTGACGTCACATGCCGGCAGGTCCTAGCAATATGTAAATAACTTACCAAAAAATAACCTCCTCCTTTGAGCAGTTTCAATTAACCTAACAGGAGGTAAACCAAATATCTAAACAAATCAAATTTCGCAATATTATCAACCCAGTAGAAAGGTAACGTCAAACTAAACGTCTAGACGTTATAACGGCGTCTTTTTAACGTGGATTAGAGGTCGAATGGCAAATAAGTTACACATAGAGTTCCATACAATATAAATATATAGCTTTCATAATTTCGGGAAGCGATCAATCAAATTTCAAAATGCTAACTTAGTGCTCTTACCCACAGAGGCTTTAAACGACGGATTGACAGTATATAAGAATTGTTTGTAGGGAAAACGGAATTTGGAAACTCAGTGGTCGAAATAAGAGTAAACAATCACTGTGGAGGAGGGACTTTTGAGAATAGCTTCAGGCTACAAAGCTTGAAGCAATGCTCAACAAACCTTTTCACTCCAAAGGTTTTATCTAGTCCTATTTCATGCACTGATCATTATATTCATGTATTAACTACTTGGAAGAGAATTCAAGTACATTGTTTGAAATATGAGCAAATAATCACTGTGAAGGAGGGATTTTTGAACAAAGATCACTCCTCCACAATGATTCTTTGATCATATTTCAAATACTGAAGTACAGTTTGTATTTGTACCTGTGAAGAAGAGTGCTGACTCTGCAGATACAAACCACCGAATCTACGTTTCTGCCGAATCTGTTAAATTCCTGTTTTGGGATCTTTTTAGGATAAATTTGTTATTTTCAAATCACTTTTTCTCGTTAATGTTTAGATTACGGTAATTATCCGATTTAGCACACGCCTCGAATAAGCACACACCCTTTGACATAATCTTTGAAAATAGCGCACACGATCGAATAAGCGCACACCAGTATCCCGTTAGGGTGTGCGCTTATTCGGGAAAAGTAATGAAAACAGTGAAAAGTCAGAGAGTTGAATTTTTCTTTAATATCTCAGTATTTGAGAGTACTATATTCACGTGTTTACACATTGATATATAACAAACGCAGTTGTTTTTTGTTACATTATATTCTATAAAGACATATTTTCAGCACCCTTCCCTGAAAACGAATTTTGGAGATGGTCCCTAAGCCACTCAATAACAAGACCAAGACATGTTTTATAACGCTACAAACCTCCATAACACACGCAAGTTGTTCCACTTCATTTTCACCGGGAAATAAAGGATAGCCGGTGTAAAGTTCAGCTAAAATACAACCCAATGACCACATGTCAATAGCTGGGTTGTAAGGGATTCCTTGAAATAAAATAAAGATGTTAACTTTATTCAGTGTTCAAAATAAAAGCAAATAATCAATGTGAAGGAGTGCGTTTTGAGCAATGTCTCAAAAACTACTCCTCCACAGTGATTATTTGTTCTGATTTCAAACTTTTATTGTGACAGATACCTACTGATATTTTAAATTTTCAATAACATACAGCTGAAGGCTTTCCGTTTTAGATAAACAGTTAAGGCCAAATCCGTTGAAAAAATAACGGTTTGAGAAGGCTGATCATATGGTTCTAGATAAAAGTGACGATGAGGACGATTTTATTGGTGAAAATGTTTGTAGTTGATGAAATTACTGAAATTACTTTTGATCAAGTTTCCAAATCTTGAAATAAATGCATCCCTTGAATAAACGTCAACCAAAAAATCTCGAACATCAAAGTCACATAATCACCATATTTTGGTCAAAATTCCAAATAAATAACATGAAAGCTTGTAATGTCAGTAACACGTTCTGAAAACTTCATTCTTTAAAGACAACTATTAGAAGAGATACGAGTGATTAAAGTTTTGTATTTTTTATGCTTATTGTGTGGCAGCCATATTGTTTAGCCAAACTTCATCGCTTTTCTGCATGATTACGTGAAGTTGTAGCTAGTTTTTGATAATATAGTTGCTTATTTGACCCACTTTCTGTTATTTATAAATGCTGAAATTTTCAGGGTGTGATCAGCAATTGCCAATAGTGAA